>JAOYNC020020239.1:0-15128 GCA_025802115.2 Bertia moriformis
ATAAAAAGCCTTATTGAAATTCATAAGCGAATAGTTAGCACCCGCCCGGATACCAAATTTCTGCAAAGGGGCTTCGTTAGATTGCGCGAACAAATAACAAGGTCCAGCGGGGGCGACAGCCGCGGGATGGGCGGGTAGCTGATCGCGGCGACGGGACCGGGGGCGGTGGACGAGGGCCCCAGGAAGGTCTCCTCGCCCTGGCCGAGCTCGGACTCGCCGCCGTCGCCATCGTAGTCGCCCACGGAGGAGGCGATGGTGGTGGCGCGAGACTGCCGCTGCGGGCGCAGCAGGAGAGCGGCGGGCACGGGCAGGGTGGGCATGCGCGGCAGCGGGGGCGGGGGCGACTCGGCCGCGACCCGCGGCGGCGATCGTTGCTCCTGATGTTGCTGCGAGTGCGCGGGCGAGGTGCGCGACCTCGTGGACGCCCCGTTGGCCTGCGAGTTGTGGAAGAAGGGCGAGAAGGACCCCGCCGAGACGGGGGGGTGCGGCCGGGTGAACTTGACAGTGGTGGCGGTGCGGGGCGAAGGGAGGGGCGACGGGGCCATGGCGGCGAGGGCTGACTGCCGCTGCAGCCGGCGCCACCGCTGCTCCTCGTTCTCGTTCTCGTCCCCGTCCCGGTCCTCGTCGACATCGGCGTCCTCGACCCCTCCGAGCTGGGCCACCTCGGAGACGGGCCGGAAGGCGGGCGCCTGCACGCCCGGGGTCGGCCGGCCGGGCGGCGCCAGCATCGCGGCGTCGGGGGACAGTGCAGGCGCTGTCGCGCCGGCCGTAATGTCGTACTCCTCAAACTCGGTCATGACGCTCTCGCGCGCGACGTCGGCCGCAGCGAGCAGTGAGCCCGGCTCGCCCCCGCCGCCACGATCCGCCGAGTGCCGCGCGGCCCCCGCCGCGGGTGATATCCCGGGACTGCTCCAGCCGGCGGTGGCGTTGGCCAGTGGCGGTGGCGGGGACAGCACCGTCGCCTGATACAGCGACGACTCGCGCGGCTCGTCGTCATCGCTGCTGCCGCCTATGGACGGCGGGACTACCATGACGGTCGGGGCCGGCCCTGCAAAGCGGCCGCTGGTCAGGTCCCTCTCGTCGGCGCCGCCGCCGCCGGATAGGAGGGCCGAGCTCGAGTCGGTCCTCTCCAGGTACTGCAGCGGCGCAGTCGGCACGGCGTCGTCCGACACGGCGACCCCGATCGCGTCGGTCCGCCAGCCGCCAGGCGGGGCCGGGAACGCACTCGGAGTAGGGCTTACCAACGCCGCTCCGACCGCGGCGCCGCCCCCGCCGCCCGCCGTGACCGTGACCATGTTTCCAAACGTGAATCCGGCCGTGGCTGACGGCGGCCTCCGGTCCGGCGCGAACCTGTCATCGCGGCTCTCCACGTCGGGGAGTCCGACGCCCTGGCGCCGGCGTCGGCGCCGCTGCCGCGCGACGCACACGGCCGTGAACGCAAGCAATACCGCGGCCATGACGCCGACTACCAGGCCGGCGATTTTGCCGCCGCGGAGGCTGCTGCCGCCGCCGCCTGCGGACGTATCGGGAGCGGCGGGGGGGATGGCTGGTGCGTGCGTGGTAGTGGCCCCAGATCCTGCTGCGGATGACGATGTCGATGATGAGGTCAAGGTCGAGGTCGAGGACGTGATGATGACCGAGGTCGTCGTCGATCTAGATCTTGAAGTGGTCGTGGTGGTGGTGCTGCTCGGGGAGGAGGATGATGACGACGACGACGAAGACGAAGACGACGACGACGAACAGGACGATGACGACGAGGTTACCGGCGGCGGCGTGGGAAACGTCACCACGCCCCCCGCAGAGCTGGGCATTATCAACGTCGCAACTAGCTCCGAGCGAGTCGGCTGCACCGCCCCCCCCACGGCGTTGCACATGTCCAAGGCCCCGTCCACGATCGACTCTGGCGCACCCCGCTCGTCAGTTCCGATCAACGGCCCCTTGATCCGGAATAACTCACCCGGCGCCTCGTTCTCGCTGCACGTCCCAATCTCCCGCTCCGCCACGACGCACTGGACCGCGCCCTCGCCCAGGGTGTACCCGGACGGCCCGACGCTGCCGCACAGGCACTGCAGGCTATCGCACGCCTCGGCGTCGGCATAGTTGACGTTGATGAACGACACCACACACAGGCGCGCGCACGCCGGGACGAAGCGCGCCACGTCCGGCGGCAGTGCCGATATGGCGGCGGCCCGGGCGGATGGCCAGGGGGAGCATGATGAGCAGAGCCAGAGCGCGAGTATAAGAGGCAGGGGCGGTCGAAGGAGACCCATGTCGGCAGTCTGCACAATGGTCAGTCAGCCATGGCTTCTGAGGAGCGGGACGATCGATTGTCGATGTCTGATGGGGCCGCAGCAGTAGCAGCAGAAGAAGAAGAAGAAGAAGTATATGAAGGGGAAGAAGAAGAGGACGAGGAAGAAGAGGAAGAGGAAGAAGAAGAGGACGAGGAAAAATATGATGAGGGAGAAGATGAAGATGAAGATGAACAAGAAGAAAAGGAGAAGAAGAAGAATGACTACAGTCTGACCCACCTAAGAGTGTGTGATGGCGCGGGATGGAGACGGCCAGCATCCCAACATCATGCAGCTAGCGTGAGGGGGGCAGGCAGGCAGCACTTCTCCGAACCGTACGAGTCTCCCCCTCACCTCTCTCCCCCTCGGCTCTACCAGATTGGACCCCCTCCGCCACCGCCTGCAACCGCAGCCAGCCCAAGCTGAACCGACGATCGACCCGTCCGTCTGGCCCGGCCCGCTCGGTCGGGCGTGGAATGAACTAAAGGCCGGGTTCGGTAGCAAATCCAAAGCTGGAAACCGAGGGTGTAAAGCGACTCGGACAGGGGGCACAGTACAGCGGGATTGGCAGATAGATATAATAATGGAAGAGATGGCAACAACAACGACAGCAACGGATAAGAAAAAAAACGCCAAGAAAAGGAAAGAGGAATGTAAAAACCAGAGAGACGAGATTCTAGGATAACGAAGGAAGCAAGAAAGAGAGAAGGAAAGAAAAGCCCAGGCCGAGAGGGAGAGGGAGAGGAAGGTCGGGGCAGAAGGCGACCCAGAAGAATCCTCTCCTCCAGTCTCTCTCTCTCCCACGCTCTTGACACTACCGCTGCCCGTTGTGCCTGGTTGGCAGGGCTGGCGGGCTGCCGGCTCGCTTGGCCTGCCCTTGTCGTCTGGGGTGGGCTACGGATCTGACGGCCCACACGGCGGCCCAGCCGGATCCAAGGCCTGGGGGGGGGGCAGGCAGAAGAAGCAATGGAATGAACTTGAACACAGGGCTGCTGGTGTTGTTGGTTTTTATTACGACGGGGTGGCCGGGTGGATGCGAAGAGACGAATCAGAAATCAGGTGAGAAAAGAAAAAAAACAAGGAAGCCGACGTGCTCGGGCGATATTAGGGCGCCGAGAAGCTTAAGAGGAGAGAGGCCAGATGCCGCTCTGGCGCCGGTGTCTGGCACCCCCACCCACCCATCCAGCCAGCCAGTCTCGCCCGGCAACTGCTCGAAACTCGACTGGGGCAGTAATACAGCACAGCCATCCGACGCACTGGAGAAGGGAACCGACGCTCCCTGCCGGTCTGTCTCTCCTCGGCCTCCGGCCCAGGGGCTGGCTGGCTGGCTGGCTGGCTGCCGCCTTGGCGGTGACTACGTGACTGCTCGAGAGCAGAGGCGGGTGGACGACGACTGTGGACGACGGCGGCGCGTGGGCTGCCGAATTTAGACGCGCGGGGGATCCGACCCCACTCACCCACCCACTCGGCTGCGGCCCTACCCCACCATCCCCTACCAACGCAGTCCAACATCCAATCCAGCCGCCGGGAGCGCTGTACCCAGCTAGCTGCTTGCCCATGTCTCGACAACCCCCCCACCTCACCGACCTGGGTCTCTCGGAAGGCAAAGAGGACGATTGGAAAGAGCGCAATGGCCTCCCTCGGCTGTGCGCGTGTACGGGAGTGCCCCCCGTCGGGGCCACCTCTCGTGCGCCTGCCCGCATGTCTATTACTACTGCTCCCTGCGCAGACCGGCGGCGGGGCGTGTGCATCCGCTTTCGTTCGCTGGTGTAATCCGTCGGGGTGGCGAGAATGCGGCGGCGGCTAGAGCGAGAGCTGCAGCCAGCCAGCCGGGCAGCCACACGCAGGGCTGGCTGGCGGACGGACTGGCGGACGGACTGGCGGACGGATGATGGGGCCTGGTTGCGCTGCAGCTGTTAAAAAAAGCCTGGCCGGCCGGTGCGGTGTGCGTGATTGTGAGAACTCTAAACGGAGGAGAGAGAGGGTTCCGTCGCGCATGTCGGGCTGGCTGGAGCCGCTGGCGCTGCTGGCGCCACTGATTGCCGTCGCGCTCTAGGATGCCTGATCATCTGTGGCCGGGTTCAGTCGGGGATGCGGCCGACAGCAGGGGTGCTCGTTCGCGTTCGCCTTTGCTGGGGTGTCGTCGATTGATCAGTATGCGGCCGAGATCTGCTGCTGCAGCTTCTCGTCGACAGCCGGGCCGGCCTCGGCCGGGGTGCCCATCGGATGATGCGAGGTCGAGATCGGCGTCTGTCCTGATCGGGGTGTCTTTGCTAGCGAGCGCTCGGAGGGCCTTGGGCCCTCGTCCCGTTCGTCATCATCGCCATCAGGGCGCCGGCACTCGGGCGATGAGGTCGTGCGAGGCCCTTCTCCCTTTGATCCGTATCTTTCCGGGGATCAATCAGAGCGAGGTGGGAGCCGAGGTCCTCGCGAGGAGGTCGGTGACCTCCTCTTGCCCGTTTTGATCGCGGTGTTGTGACTTTTGACTGACTTAATTGTGGTCATGATCTGTCTATTGCTATCTCGAGATTCTTTCTCCCTTTGGCGGCCACTCTTGGGGGGGGTAATCAGGACGAGGCCGAGGCCCTCTCTCTATCTTTATAAAACTAACACGACGAGGTCGAGGTCCTCCTTCCTCGTCGGGATGTAATCGTCAAGGGGATGACGGACGGGCGCATCCGCCCCCCGTCTGCCTTGTCGGGATGGCAGTCAGCGCTGAGGCCCTCACCGCCTCCCACCTCCTCCCCGGCCAGGGTGTGTGTATCGACCAGGGCGGGGCCCAGATGGCCAACGTGCCAGCGCGGCTCGATTTCGAATCGTCGAGCCTCGTTTCATCGGATCGACCGGATCGGCCGGCTCGAGACGTCTGGTTGGCTGGCTGGTTGGCCGGCTGGCTGGCTTCAGCCCCGGCCTGTCGCACAGGACGGGACGGGACAGACAGGCCAGAAACGCCGTGGACGGGCCAGACAGAACCAGACCCACTGCCTACTATCTACCGCCAAGCACCAGCCCTGCCGCGTGACAAGAGCAGCAGCAGAAGCGCCCGCACTCGCCCCTATTGTCTGTTCTCTTGCCGTCTGCGCCGTCTGCGCCGTCTGCACCGTAGCCTCGGCCGCGGCGGCCCATGACCGCGGCGGCCAGAGCACCATGTAGTCGGTCCAGTTGGTCGGTCGATCATCGCAGACTGGGTTGCCGAGGGCACCGGCCAGACCTTGGACCGGCCGACCGGCCCTGGGCCCGGCCGCCGCGTGGCGGCAGCAGCAGCAGCAGCCCGGGCCCTTGCTCGGTCTTGCTGTCCACAGGCTCCTTCTCCCCTTGGCGCATTCGTTAGCCTGCCGTCGCCTCGGGACAGCCTTTGCAGCTCAGGCCGGCTGGCCTTGGGCCCGGTCGCCGCCGCCCTCGAGCGCCGGACCGGGGGTCGTGTCACACGCACACTTCATTCTCTACTCGCATCAAACCGCGTCGATCGCGGTGGCGCCAGATATGCGACGCCGCCCCGTGCTGGCAGACGACTCTGCCGCCAAGCATCTACACACAAGCACGCACGCACTACACGGCACTACACACAACGCTCGACTGCTTTTCTCGATTATCTCGCGGACCAGCTGCTATTCCGTGAGCCTGCAGTCGCGCGCTCTGTTGATCCATCCGCTATCATCCGGTCCAACTGGCCGGATGTCAATACCGCTGTACGCGTAGAAAGCCGATACCACCCCGCCGGCCAGCACCAGTGGCGGCACTCAGCCGGCTAGCGGAAGGAGGCCTGGTTGCCGCCTCCGGCCGAACCGCCGAATCCCTTGGCGAATCCGGCGCTGCCGCTGTTTGCGGCGCCGAAGCCGGCGCCGGCCGAGCCAAATCCCTGCGCAGGCTTGCCACTGCTCCCAGAGGCAGTGGCCTGAAACACGCTGGCCGCATTGAAGGGCTGAAATCCTGTTCCTCCTCCCCACCCCATTCCGGCTCCGCCTCCGCCGAATCCGACCTGGCCATCGGCAGGCCTACCATAGGTTCCGAAGCCCACAGGGTTGGACCCAAAGAGCGAATGCTAGTTGCTATTCGGGACGACCGGCGTCTGCGGCTGCTGCGACGCGGCGGCGGCGGTGCTGGGCGCGAAACTGGACTGGGCCCGATTCTTCTTGATAATGTTATTGATGCGTTCCTCGGTCTCGTCCCAGTTCGCGGTGCTAAGCTGAACAAGGTCGATGCCGTACTGTTCCGCGATCTTGGTCAGGGCCGTGAAGCTGTGGCGGTCGTAGATGAAGCTGATGCTGACGCCGATGCGGCCGAACCGGCCGGTGCGGCCGATGCGGTGCAGGTACGTCTCCGCGTCGGGCTCGCCGGCGCCGGACCGGCCCCGCATCGGGATGTCGTAGTTGATGACCATGGAGACGCTGGACACGTCAATGCCGCGCGCCAGCACGTTGGTGGTGATCAGGACCTTGGTGCGGCCCTGGCGGAAGTCGTCCAGCACGCTGTCGCGGTTGGCGCCCTCGAAGGCGGCATGCAGGACCGAAACCCGGTGGCCGTCGCACTGCATGCGGGCCTGGATCTTATCCGCGCTCTCGCGGGTCTGCCCGAGTCAGCATCATTGCCTCGGCAGCTCAGCGGAGCGAGCAAGAAGATGGCGAAGCAGGAGAAGCAGAAGAAAAAGCATATGAAGCAGCAGATGAAGAGGAAGCAGAAGAAGCAGAAGAAGCAGAAGCAGAAGAAAAAGCAGAAGAAGCAGAAGAAGCAGAAGAAAAAGCAGAAGAAAAAGCAGAAGCAGAAGAAGCAGCAGAAAAAGCAGAAGCAGAAGAAGCAGCAGAAAAAGCAGCAGAAAAAGCAGCAGAAGAAGCAGAAGAAGCAGCAGAAGAAGCAGAATCAGAAGCAGAAGCAGAAATCCCCAGCTTACCCGTACAAAGATGACCGACTGGCCAATGGTCATGACGCCGTACAGCTTGCAGAGGGTGTTATACTTCTCCTGCTCCGAGCTGCAGTCCATGAACATCTGCGAGATGCCGCGGACGGTCTGGTCGGACCGCTTGAGCTTGATGGAGTGCGCGTGGGGCGCAAACTTCTCGGCGTAGAACATGACATGGTCCGGGAAGGTGGCGGAGAAGAGCAGAACCTGGATGTTGCGCGGGAGCATGCTATTGGAGCGACAACCTGGTCAGCGAGCTGCGAGCTGGCGCCACCGCCACACCCGGCGTGCCACGGCATGTGCCACCTCTCCACGAGGAGATATAGAGATGCATATTGAACATGTCTATATTGGCAGGCGTGCAGACTTGCAGGGAGATGCGGACATGGGACCTACTTCTTGACGCGGATGCACTGGTCGCCGAGGCCCTGCTGGTCAAGCATGTTGTCGGCCTCGTCGAGCACCAGGACGCGGAGCCCGCTGGGGTCCAGCTGCTGGCGCCGCAGCGCGTCCGCCACCGTGCCAGGGGTGCCGACCAGCACGTTGGCCCGCACCTTCTCGTTGCGGTCGAGCGTGCCCGGGATGGCGGCCTTGAGGTTGAGGCCCTGCACGAACCGGCCAATGGCACCAATGACATCCTTAATTTGCTGGGCCAGCTCGCGGCTGGGCGCCAGGACCAGGGCCTGAGGCTGGTCCGGACGGGAGAAGTCGACGCGCGACAGTATCGCAACAACGAAGGCGGCCGTCTTGCCGGTGCCCGACTGTGACTGGGCCAGCAGGTGGGCGGGCGGGTCCGCCAGCACCAGCGGCAGGGCCTTGCCCTGGATCTTGGACGGCTTCTGGAAGTCGAGCGCGTGCAGGCCGCGCAGCAGCGGCTCGGCCAGGCCCAGGTCTTCCCACTGGTTGGCCGAGTAGAAGGGCGTGGTCTGGTCGTTCTGGAGCTCGCCCAGGGTGACCTCGACATCGTACTCGGGCTCGTGCAGGCCGGAGCCGTTGTGCTCCACAACGGCGCCATCGACCTGGGACGTCGGGAAGGGGGCGGCGGCGCCGCCGGGTGCCGAGGGCGCGGCATCTGTGGTGGCAGTGGCCGCAGTGGTGGTGGCGCTGGTGCTGGCCGTGGTGCTGGCGCTGGCAGTGGTGCTGGGGGCGGCATCGCCGGCCGGGTTGGCGGCTGCTTCAGCAGACATTTTGGCCGAGGGCGTGGTCTGCATGGTGGGTGGTGTGTTGTGTGTTGTGTGGTGTGTTGTGTGGTGTGTTGTGTGGTGGGTGTTGTGGTGGGTGGTGGGTGGGGTGGGGTGGTTTGCGGTGGTGATGATGTTCGTGTGCAGAGGTGGGGTGCACAGGTGGTGCTGCGGCGTTGTGGGCCGGAGTTGTATATTGCTGTTTGGTTTGTTTGGTTGGTCACGTTGAGGATCGAGACCGGGAGGGTTTTCCCAAAAATGGAAAATCAAAATGGAGAACAGGACCAGAGGAGAAAGGGTTGGGCTTGTTTAAATACTGGCCGGGAGGAGGCCAGAGCGTAGCCCTGTTGTGTTTTTTTTTTTTTTTTTCTTTTTTTTTACGTCTTGACAAGAAAAGAAGTGCGTCGCGTCGTCCGAGCGTGTGCGTGCGCAGGTGCGTGCGTAGGTGCGTGCACAGGTGCGTGCGCAGGTCATAGCGGCGATTGGCAGCTGATAGCGTTGAAGTTGCTGGTTTCTGACCAATGGGTTGAGCCCAACATGGGCAGCCTTGAAACTGTCGGTGGTCGCCGAGGTTCCAAGAATGAGGAAGAATGCAAAAGAAGGCAGAACAATGCAAAACAATGCAAAGAACTGAAAAAAAGCCAGTGGATTTATTATTTTCTCTTTATTTGCCAAGTCAATATGTAATACAATGCCATGATCGCGGCTTGAATCCCACGTAGAAGCTGGCTCCAGCTGATGCGGCCTTTTTAGTGCAGCACAAGTATCTCCATCTCGGTGGGAAATGAGCTGGCCGGAGCTGCCGAGGGCCGGCTGGCCGGCTGGTCTGCGGGTGGCCAGGTGGCTTTTTTATTTTCTTTTTTTTTTTCAACTCCCTGGGACGGTGCCGGTGCCGAGTCTCCAAGAACAAGGGCGACAAGGGCTGCTCGGCCTCTTGGTCCTAGGGTCGATAACGAGATGAGTGGGTGGCTGGGCCGAGATGCGCCGAGTCCCCCGTGGGCCGCTGCTCGGCTTGGCCTGGATGGCGCGGCCAGGCGTCGATGACGATGCGGCGGATGGGCACGGCCGTGCCCGTGCATCCGTGCTGGCAGAGGGCGCGTACCCCCTGCCACGTCTCGCACAGCCATCCCAAATGTTCTGGTCAAATATTCTGGTCAAATGTTCTGGTCAAATGTTCTGGTTGAAAATGCCACGTCTCGTTACAGTCTTTCGTATATTGCTCGTATCCGGCTCGCCTCGTCAGCCCCTGCTTGACCAGCCATCTATATTTTGTTCCCTTGTCCGACGGCACATTGCTTCAGCCCATTTAGCCTCCCATGTCGACTCGGCTGCTCCGAGAGGGCCGATCCCCGGCCCTCCCGGCATTCCGCTGCAAGGGGTTGCATGCCCGTCTTGCAGCCTTCCCTCGGGCCTGGAGCAGTCCCCCGCCAACTGATTTCCAGCTCCCCACGGTTATTGATGCCAAGTAGACGCCGCAGACGTACCAGCAGTTGACCCCTGCCGCATTAAGCATGCCGTCCCCCCCGCCGCCGTAGATCACACCATGGACTGGCGGGCCCCCGCGCGCTCGGCCGACATCTCAGCGCAGCCTATACCGAACCGGATTTGGGAGAAGAATCCTTCCGTGCCCGAGCTCATGTGACGGCTGGGCCCGGCGAAGGAAACTCGCTGAGCGACCAAGACATCTCGATATTGATCAAGACATGTGGAGATTGACCAACCCTTTCCCGCAATTCCAGATGGCGGGCCAGTTGACCCTCTCCGGGCCCAGTGGCCCCACCAGTCAAGAAGTCAAGAAGCCAAGATTCCAAGACGGCAAAAAGTCAACAAGCCAAAAGCCAAGAAGCCAAGCACAAGTCAAGAATCGGATAATGCAACAGCGCCAGAACGGAGCTGCGTCGTGCCGGCCGAGGCGTGGAGCCGGGTGAAGCGAGCCGAGCAGGGCAGCCCAGCCAAGCTTGCTCACGTATTCAGGTAGGCAGGGGGTAGTGGGTAGGCTATCTCGCTCGGGACCTCGAGAAGGAGACGACGGCCCTGGCTCGGCGGAATGCCCAAGCCCGTCGTCATCCGCTGCTCGCTGCTGCAAGTCGTGTTTTGGCCCTCCGAGTGTCTTTAAATTCGAGGAGGATACCATCTTCTACTCGTCAACCCACCCGTGCCAGTTCATCACCAAGGCAGAAGCACGGGCTCAAGCCGGCCAAGACCAAAGCAGTCCGGCTTCATCACCAAAAAAGGCAGATCGTGACCAAGTGGTGTAGTGCAGTGTAGAGTGCGGCACCTAATAATTAGCTAGGGGTATCGTCGTGTCGTGCACCATGGCCATCCCTCCCTCAAAAAATTCCAGCCCCTCCCGTCTGCCCCGCGCGGGCCCAGACGGCATCTCTCCTCCGGCCAGCCGCTGCCACGTCCCTTTCCGAACTCCCATCCGCCCGACTAAAAAGAAAGTGTCCAGTCGACCCGGCCCCCGCGCCAGGCCCGGCAGGTCCCGAACCCTCGTCGTGCAGGAACAAACGGGTCATCCTTGGTCCGTCCGTCTGGTCCCGTCGTCCTGTCCGCCATCCTGTCCGTCATCGGGCACACAGTTGCCAGCCCGCCGGACGCGCAGAGCACGCTCAGACCCGGCTGCGCCAGCCGTACGGCCGGTCGGCCGGCGTGTGCTTGTTCATGAAGTAGATGCCGAGGAGCGCCGACGTGAGCCAGAGGATGGCCGAGATGAAGGTGAACGCAATGTCGGCCTTCATCTTGCCGCAGAAATCGCCGCGGGGCGCGACATTGGACCAGTTGAAGATGGAGCCGCACGAGTGTCCGATGAGCTGCAAGAGTCAGTCTGGAATGCTCCGTCGCGGGGGGGGACAGAGACGCGGAGGCGCGCGCGACCGAGACTTACCGCGACAATCAGGCCAAAGGCCACGATCCAGCAGATGAACATGACAAAGTCGAAGACGTAGTGCGAGAACGCGAACCGGAAAGGAATGAACCACACCAGCGCCGCGACGATGGCGATCGCCGCGACCACCTCGGTGTAGATGAACCGGCCATTGTCCCAGTTGCTCGCGGTCGAGTGGTGGAGGTACCAGCCGGTGATGCCGGCCACGATGGCCGCGAAGCAGAGCTCGGCCGTGCGGAGGATGAGTCCGAAGAACCTGTCAAAAGCCATTGTGGAGGATGATTGTGATAGTCTGGTGGGCAGACAAGGGATGCGCGAGGCAGGAGAAGAAGAAAAAGTTGAGTGGTGGGTGGTGGGTGCGCGCGAGTGAGAGAAGAGGAGGGTGGGCAGGTATTTGTGGGTGGGTGGATGGGAGTGCCGAGAGTAGGGAGAAGGGGTTTGATTGGCAGAGGGGACCGCACTCTGTTGACGATGCTGCTGCTGCTGCAGAGAGAGAGGGAGAGAGAAAAGAGAGAAGAAATGGAAAAAGGTGGCCGGTTTTGTATCCGCCCCGGAGCAGAAACGCCCACCCTGGCCTGCTACCCCGGCTTGCTACTGCCCTCCGGAGGTCGTCATCGCCAGTCATGGCATGAGTGTCCACCCCCCTCCACCAACCACCGGCCCTGCCCGTCCCCGCGGTCACCACTGGATGATTCGCCGGCCAGCCACCCCACCGAACCTGATCCCTGCCCGACCCGATTCTCCCCCTGGGGAAGGGCCGCTGCTGGCCGCGGCTCGGCTGCTGCTGTCACCTGGCCAAGGCCCGTCACGCGCCGGGTCTGCCAAGTTTTTCTGTGCCCTGCCGCCGCGCCGCCGCGCCGCGCCGCCGCTGCCGCACAGGGAGAGACCAGCCTTTTTGCGAGAGCTGGAACATGACAGGGAGTGGAAAAAAAAACATGCCTGCCCGGGGACGTCGGATTTGCTGGCGGGGCGGGGCGGCACTACGTCATCCGGTCCTCATCCCTGGTTCAGAGGGAGGCGGGGGAGCAAATTGGCCGGATGGGGCGGAACCTGCCAGCTCTTCTGCATCCGTGACGTCGACGAGCACGGACAGACAGCTGCACATGATGCTGCGGCCGGCCCCACCGGCCACCCCCCCAACTGGCGGCTGGCCCACGACATGGCCGCGCACGGCCGGGCGGAAAGGGGCGCCACCGGCGAATAGCCCCGTCGTCGGCTACAAGACGGACAGAGAAGGGAAAGTAGAGACGGACGGGCGAGGGGAGAGAAAAGGGAGAGGGGAGAGAGGGCAAGCTGTGAGACAAGTCGGCCCATTCCTTGGCTACCGCGGGAAGCTGCAGCTCCGGAGAGATCGCGGTGGCTGCTGTCCATTGCACCGCGTCGGGTGCGACGCAAGTCTCGCACGCCCCCGCCGCCGCCACCACCACCACCACCACGCCCAACACCACGCTAGCTGCAGGTCCTTTCCCAGGTCACCCGGCACGGCAGGAGAGGGGTTCTCGCTCGCGCTCGCAAGCAGGCAAATTTGCCGAGTCCGAAGGCCGATTTCCGTTCAGTCCCGAATCCGGATCCCAGCTGGGAAGTTGGTGGTGGTCACGGTGGTGGTAGTCGTAGTGGTGTCGTGGTGGTGGTAGTCGTAGTGGTGTCGTGGTGGTGGTAGTCGTAGTGGTGTCGTGGTGGTGGTAGTCGCGGTGGTGGTAGTCGCGGTGGTCCGCCCGAGAGCCTCACACTCTCCCATCGCCGCCGCCGCCGCCACTACCACCCTCGGCCTCGTGCGTGGACATGGATGCGCTCGAATTCTACTACCGATTGGCCAGCCCGCCTCCCGATAGCGGCCGCGTTATCACGGCTTCCCGCCGCGGCATTGCATCTTCATCATCCACCTTTCAATATGCGCCGTCGCCGCAGCTCGGCCACGCAAGAAGGGAAATCCAAGTTCCAAAACAATCCCATGATCCGGGCCTCGATTCCCATTAGCCACCACGCGCGCTTATGTGACGATGCCGCCTGCCATCACAATCACCCCATCATCCCTTGTGCTGAAAATTTCCTCAGTTGCCGCCGGCCAAGGCAGGCCGACCAGAGTGCATGATGGCATGATGGCGCACGGTTGCCATCCCTAGCCGGGGTGACGCCACAGCACGCCACATCGGTCATCTACGTCATGCTGGCCGAGGCCCTACCCCTCCCTCGTGGCGGCCCCGCGGCTTCGCGGCTGCCAGGATGGCCGCAGATTGAGGAGGGTGCGCTGGTTTCGAATCTTGTTGGTCGGACAAGTGGTCAGCGCCGGCGGGGTTCCAGCAGCTAACCGGCAGGGCCATGTGAACTGAATCTTCTGGGTAGCAGCAGCAGCAGCAGCAATGTTTCGGGTCGGGACGGGCGAACGCCGGCCCCCCAGAGGTAAGCAAGCAGAGAAATGAACGAGGCCAAGAAATTCGCCATCCCGCGGCACTGATTGCATCGCCGCGTGGTCTGAGCCTTCGATCGGGCCGTTGTCTCCAGCATACGGCCACGCCACCCCCTCCCCCCCGCGCACGTCATCCCCCCTCCCCATTTCCCGATCGAGAATGTGACTATGCCGTAACAAGGCCTCGCGCGCGCACGCGGGCCCGGCTGCACACCGGCCAAGCCACAAGTTGGCCGCAGGCCCGCCCTGCCAGGAACCGTCCTCGAGCGGATGTCCTCTCCAGCCAAGATCCGGTAGTGTGCGAGCGTGGAGGCAGACCAGACTAGCCGTCTCTATGACGTGGTATGGAGTAATGAATGACCAACTGTGCCTGAAAACCCGGGCCGTGGGGCCCTATATAAACTCGTCCTCCCCTCGCACCGGCCCACCGCTTTCCTCCATCGACACCAACTCCAACCACCACTCGATCACCCTTTTTGAAGCCATTCGCATCTGCCTCTGCAAGCCCATACACAACCTCAACACCCGCGATAAAACCCCCGCAACACACCATGTCCTCCATCATCAACAAGCTCACGGGTCACACCGGCAGCTCTCAGCCTGAGGGCACCCACGGCACTTCTCACTCCCACAACCCGGCCGACCCCGCTGCTGGCTCGGCTGGCCACCACCCCCACGGCGCCGCGCCTCTTGGCTCCCACACTGCAGGCACTGGTGGCGTCGGCGGCATCGGAAACACCGGCGGCATCGGTGGCACCGGCACGGACACCTACGGATCTGGCGCCGGCACCGGCGGCATCGGCGGCACCGGCACGGACACCTACGGATCTGGCGCCGGTGGCATCGGCAGCACCGGCACCGGCGCTGGCGGCATCGGCAGCACTGGCACGGGCGCGTACGGATCTGGCACCCACGGTGCCGGCGGCATCGGAAGCACCGGCACCGGAGCCGGCACCTACGGATCCGGCACCGGCGCCGGCGGCATCGGCGGCCTTGATGGTGCCGGCACCGACACGTACGGATCCGGCACCGGCGGCACCGGCACCTATGGGTCTGGCGTGGGCGGCACCCATAGCGGCACCCACGGCGGCACCCACGGCGGCACCCACGGAGACGCCGTGGCCTCTGGCCTCGAGCCCGCCTCCACGACGACTGGTCCCCACAAGAGCAGCGTCCTGAACCGGCTCGACCCCACCGTCGAGTCCGCCCCGCCGACCGGCCACAACGTCCCCGAGGGCACCTTTGGCCCGCACAACTCCAAGATCGCCAACATGGCCAACCCCATGGTCGACTCCGACCTCGACCGCGACGTCGGCCCGGGCGCCACCCACGGCAAGCACGGTACCCACGGCACTACCGGCACCACCGGCAACCCCGTCACCGGCTACGATGACCCCGCCGGCACCCACGGCCCCCACGGCTCGCGCGTCGCCAACGCCGCCGACCCGCGTGTCGACTCGGACAGGGA
>JAOYNC020020335.1:0-15123 GCA_025802115.2 Bertia moriformis
GACCAGGCCGTCGGTGACCTTGCAAGGCATCCACGCGGATACAACCGCGGCAGGAGATGGGATTATCGCGGTTATCAGCGGGACTGCCGTCGTGATCACAATCGCCGAGACAGCAGCAGTAATAATAACCGGCACGGCTATCGCGGCCCGAATCTCAACCCCAGTATCAACCCGTCCCACGGCGGACGAGACAAGGATGTCGAAGAGCGAACCACCGACGATAAAACCGCCGACGGCAGAACCCCCGGGGAAAGAAGTCCCCTCTCCGAAGATGGCGAGACTCGGCCGTCAACTGCCGAGCCCGATCCGACCAACCCGACCACGCCAGATCGCGCCGAGTCCATTCTGCAGACCGAACAGCGCGCCGAGGATGGAAAGCATGAGAATGAGTCAGGTCCTGACCAAGCTTGCCAGGTCGAGAAAGAGGGACTGGAAAGAGAAGAAGCGCGCACGGAGGCAAGCCGAGAGACGAGAGAGACAGAACCAGGCGCCGAGTCGACTATCGCAGAAATGGATGAGAACCCGTCAAAGACAACAGCGGCAGCATTGGAAGAGGAACCCGAGTCAATCGAGACGGCGGCGGCGTCAGCGTCGCCACCGCTGCCGCTGCCGCTGCCGCCGCCGCCGCCAGAGGGGCCCACCTTGCTGTCGGCGGCGGACGAGAAGAGGATCCCCCAGGAGCCCGAGCCTATGCACACGCCATATGAGATCGGCAGGCCCCTGTCGGCGTGGGACGAGAAAATGATCTTCAAGGAACCCGAGCCGATGCACATGCCAGACGAGACCGGCAAGCCCCTGCCGTCCACCTACACGGACGAGATTCTCCTCCCACGCAAGTGGGGTGCCCAGTGCATCGAGTCCAAGTACATCACCATCGATAACGTCGAGGAATACGTCCGCCCCATTCGTGAGACGACTCACTGGGCAGCGGTGGAATATGATCCCGCTTTTGTCAGATGCGGCAAGTTTCCCGACGGGCAGGAGGCCAGGATGGACAACGTCCCCCGCCACGCACGGCCGCCCGAGGTAGTTGAGACCGCGGGTGACTGCCGCACGCGAAAGCATGGCAGGGACGAGGAAGCCGAGGAGGATAACGAGTCGTCGTCACCGGAGGAGGGAGAGGAGAAAGAAGAAGACGGCCGGTACGGAGGCGGCAGGCGGGGACGCGATTCCAAGCGAAGACGGTCCGAGTCGCCGCATTCGTCACCCGGCCGGCCCCGGTACCGGTCGTACGACGGCCGACACGAGAGGAGAGCTCCGTCTCCACGCCGCCATCGATACGACGACAGAGATCGCCGCCCCTCGTCCCGTAACCGCCATGCACGCCCCAGCGACTCGCCCGCCCCCCCGAGGAGGCACCCCCCACGCGGGCGATCGCCGTCGGCCCGCCGCGGCAGAAGCAGCAGCAGCAGCCGCAGCAGCAGCAGCAGAGAATGGAGACGGGGCCAGGGACGGAGACCGAACCGGCCCGGCTCGCCACCGTCCGTCCCTCGTGCTCCTGCATCGCAGTATCCACCCACAGATCACGGTCGCGGGAGACAGAGGAACAACGACCACGGGGCGACTCTGCATCCACCCCCGCACTCGTCGCTGCCGGCGCGGCCGCCCTCTTCGGCGGGGTCCGCCGCCGCGGCCCGGCAGACTCCGCGATCCGAGTCCCGGCCGAGATCGCGCCACCACCAGTCTGAAGAATATGCAACGGATTCGGAATCCGAGCTTGATGATTGGGAGGTCGAGATCTTGGGACTCGAGCCGCGGCGGAAGAAGAAGAGCAGAAGCGGAAGCCGGAGCCCGAGCAGGAGCCGGAGCCGGAGCAGGAGCCGGAGCAGGAGCCGGAGCGGGAGTAGGAGCAAGACCAGGCCGAAGGATACGGCGGACAACAAGGGCAGGATGCCGCGGGGCAAGACGAGAGACAGACCCAAGGTGAATCCGGTGTACAGGCAAGTTTCCCTTCCCCTTTTGGATGCGCGTTGCATCGTGTGCTAACATGCGTCGCGTCAGTCGAAGGTGGTGAGCTGCATTGCACTGCCATGCCCTCCCTACTCATCATCATCACACGTCAGCCTCAAGCGTTTGAGTGCCATTTCCGCGCATTCTTATCGACTTATCTTCTGGCCATTTGGCCCATCTAATCTCCCTCCCCTGCACATTGACATTTACTCCAATACAGCCTGGCGGATATAAATCGGCAGACACTGCATACGCGTTTTTGCACCTGGAACAGCAGTTTCCTGGCCTGTTCCCTAATTATTCCCTTCCTATTTCTATTTCTTTTGCTTTGGGCCCCCCCAGAAGCGGCCAGTTAGTAATAGGCGATAGCGGAAGCGACTCGGACACCACCGGCCCCGAGACGGGGAACGTGCATCTCGAGTTTTTTTTACCACTTCTAAGCAATTCTTTTTTCCGTCTCGCCTTGGCCATTGGTGCATTCCTCGGACTGGCTTTGAGGCTCTTTCTCGCGATACGCATTAAATAATCTCCGAGTGTCTTGCATGCTCGTCCTCGCGGGTATATCTGCCCCCTCCGTGTTCATATACCTACCCCGTTTAGATGTGTTGTTGTATGCTAGGTTATTGTCTGTTGATCCGGTTTCATATCTCCAACGAGACCCTTGTCCCAGGACCGTCCATCTGGTTATTCATTTCCATATCTCCCACCCCAATGCCTCTTGGCAGGGATGTCTTTTGATCCGTACTGATGATTCTCCCATTAATGCCTCTTACCGGGCTGTGCCTTTGGCTATTTTCTCAATGTCTCATGTCGGGGCGGTCTGTTGGTCTGCTGTCTCCATGCCTCCCCCATCGCCGCCTCATGAACGCGGCTACCCGTTTTCCTATATTGATATCTGGCCCCAATGCCTTGTGCTTCTTTGTCCATTTCAATATCTTCTATGTCCTAACTCATCTGTCCGTTTTCATATCGCCCCCGAGAAGGCTATGCTCCGAAGGCTGTCCGTTGTGCCCTCTGCATGTCTCCCTCGAGATTCATTCACTTGTATGTTTCTTCCCTTTATATCTCTCTAGGTCGGTTGCGCTATCAAGGCTGTCTCCTTTTCCTAGTTTGAATCCCGTGTTGAATGGCCTGAGCGCCAAGGCTATCTATCCCCTTTGGCCGGTATCTCGGAGGTACAGTACGAAAACAACCAAGAAAGGAGGCAAACATGTGCCGCATCTGCGCTGCATGCGACTGGGTTCATGGCCAAATGGCGAGGCCTTGAAACGACCAAGGAGGAAGCGATTGTGGGTCGGATTCTGCGTTGCATACTATTGAGATCATGGGTTAAATGCTGGGGCATTAGAAATGCAAGCGCCTCCCTCCCACATCCCGCGGCACGAGCGATCATGAGAAATTCAGCCATCTACCACTCATGTCATCCACGCCTACCTACACCCTGTACCTGCTAAAAGAACCAGAATTCCCTCTTATGTATAATCCGCCCCCACTCTCCTCACCCTCGTCCCCCCCACCCTCTATCTGAAACTGCCGCCAGCTCGGTTACCATCCCGAGCGGGCTGCAAATGTCATGTCATACACCTCTCTGCCCCCCCCTACCTCTACTCCCGATCGATCTCCATGCGCTTCTTGAGCCGGTAGGCCAGAGCGCGCTTGCGGCCGGCCGCGGACTGGGTGAAGGCGACCGAGCCGCCAAAGGGTCCGGCCAGGGCGGCGTTGCGGACGCGGGCGATGCAGACGTTGGTGACGCTGCCGACGGTGCCGTCGCAGGTCGTGCCGGCCGGCAGCTGGACTTTGACCGGGAAGTCGGTGTTGGTGGCCGTGGAGAGGCCTCCGATGCCGATCCCGGGCACGTCCTGGGTCACTTCGGCCGTCTGGAAGGCGCCCGCATCAGTCCCGCCCGACGTGCTGTCGACGTCGGCCGTCAGGGGACCGGCACCGTCCTGGTTGATCTGGACCAGAGGAGGGGCGTCAGCGGGCGGTCGATCAAGTGATGGGCTGGCGAGGAGGACGAGGAGAAGAAGAAGAGGGGAGAGGGGGAGAGGCGGGTATCACTTACCTGCCGGAAAGTCATGTTGATCTCGCCCGAGTCCGAGCAGGTAGGCAGGCCCGAGCTGGCGCCCGTCCCGGCGGCCTTGGATACGCTCGACTCGGGAGCCGTGTTGCCCTTGACCCCGGTGCTGGTGCCGGCGCCGCCGAGGAGGCCGTCCAGGAGACCGCGCCGGCGCCGGCCAGGCTTTTTGGTGGCGGCAGCCGCTCCGCCGTCACCGAGGGCGGCCGTGTCGATGTCATCCTCCTGCCCGACCGAGGAGGCCGCGCCGTCATTGGTAGGCGCGGCGCCGGTGCCCATGAAGCTGGAGATCATGACGTCGGCCGAGACCGGACCGTTGCCCTGGGTGCGGCCCAGAGGGGTGGCCTTGCCGGATGAGATCTCGCGGTCCCGGATGATGGAGGTGTCGGCCTCGGCGCCGCACCTGTTGGTAGTGCAGTCGCGGGGGGTGCCGTCGGCGACGGAGAGGCCGGGCATGGTGACGTTGTTGGTGCCGTCCATGGAGATGACGACGCCGTGAGCGGCGCACGAGGCGATGAGGGTGGCGGCGACCAACGAGTAGCGCATGCTGGGCGACCAGAAGGGAAAATAAAGGGGGGCTTTGAGAAGGCCGAAGCGGGAGGTAGTGGTGACGGGTGGCGGGTGACAGGTGACGGGCAATGTGAGATGGGTTATGGGTGAGGAGGGCGAAGATGTTGGGAAAAGGTGATCCTGTTGGAGAATGTAAGGAAGCCACCGGGGCTAGAAGAAGTGAAGAGCGTGGTGATGATGCAGAGAGGAGACGTCTGCTGAGAGGCCGGGCCTGACTGGCTTTATAGACGAGAGAGCTCGGCAGCCCAGCCTCAGCCGCCAGAATGCATGTGCATGCACTACAACACCCTACGTAGACACACGGACACCAAGACGGACATGGCCACAGCCATGGGGGGGATCAGGCTCGCACTCTCGGCCTTCGAGGGCGGCACGCAGACACCGAGCCACAAGGGCATCATCGGACGAGCTGAACTCTGGGACGTGTTAGAGGTGGTCGTCAAGCGCCGTCACGCCGCAGCCCCGGCGGCCCGATTGAAGCGGCCTATCGGGGCCCACCGCAGGTTCCCCAGCCGGCGTGGTGAGACGGACATCCCGGGCAGAAGTGCGGGGGCGTGTAATTGGGTGGGCACGGGAGCCCGAGGCAGCACATGTAAATACTACCATCCCGCAAGCCTAGCCCAAAGAGGAAGGAAACAACGGCCTTGGCAGGGCGAGCATGGGGTGGCCTCCGGGATCGATGGGGGTTTCATCGTACTGAGCGGCTCTAGCGTGCGTCTCTAGCAATCACCGGGGAGCGTGGAGGCGGTCTATATGGTAGGGGATCATGGGTTGTCGAGGGGCGGGAGAGCAATGGGAGGGCGGAGAGGGGACTGGCCGAGCAAGAGGAGAGAGAAGGGAGAGGGCCGGATGCGACTGGTCATCGCATGGGGGCATCACTGGTCTGGCGATTACTCTTGCTGAGGGAGGGAGAGGTGGGGGGGACTGGCGGCTAAGTGAGCACCAGCGAGATGGCAGAGAGGGGACAGGCCGAACAAGGGGAGATAACAGAGAGGGCCTGATGCGATTGGCCATCACGTGGGGGCATCTCTGGTCCAGCGATCACTCTTGCCGAGGGCGGGCCAGGGAGGCGGAGCCGGTTGAGCACCAGGGAAGAGGGATAGAGAGGGACGGATGCGATTGGCCGTTGCCCCGGGACAGCGAATCATCACTGGTTCGCGAGAAGAAGCGAGGGGGAGAGGCAGTGCAAGCCGACGATGAAGAGTGGTCGGACGATCGCTGATGTTCGGGGGGGGCGAGGCAGTGCAAACCGGGGATGCGGAGCGGTTGAGTAGTGATGGGTGGAGAACAGCGGCCACATGACGGGGGAGAATGAATCGTGATGGAGGAGGTACTCACTAAAAAGGGGCGGATGGTGATGGCCGAGGTACCTGCTGCCATATGGCTCGGGGGAAGGTGGATGGTGGTAGACAAAGCGCCATCCACGGGAGATGGATGGTGGACGAGCCATACCGACTAAAGCATGGCCAGAGGGGGGGTGGTCAGGGGTGGGCAGGGACTGACTGGCCGCCACACGACTACGGGATATGCACGGTGGTAGGTGGGGAGTGATGATACAGACCAGCAAGGTGTATCCTAATCGATCGGGGAACGGCCAATACGGGGCACAGGTAGAGGGAGTGGGTGGCAGGTGGATCATACGCGCGGTGGGTCCTCGCCGGGGGAGGCCGCGAATGGGCCTGCGCCCGGCAGCTACCGAGGCAGCCTCGAGGCGCATCCCGCGGCGCCCCCTGGTTTCGAGGATGCGGGACGGCCCCTGGACGGCGGAGCGCGGGCAGCAGCCAACCAACCGCCAGGCAGTATTGCGGCGCCCCTGGTTCCGGGGAGGCGCAGCTGCCCAAGCGGCCGAGCGTGCCTGGCAGCAGCCGACTAACTGTCAGGCGAGGTCGCCGCGAGGGCGCTTAGAGAACGGATGACTAAGCGAGATCCCCATTTGACTCCCTGCAGCCATTCTCGCGTACGGGCTGCGGACAGGAGGGCGGGTAGGGAGGGAAGGGAGCGAGGCTGGATGGCCTGCGCGCGGGTGGCCTCGTGGATGGCGTCAGAAACGTCCGGCCATGGTCCTGGAGAGGGCGATGCGAGCACTGTCCTAGGTCGGCGAAATGATCTACATTCCGGCGAAGCGCGCGGACGCGATTCGCTGGCAGCAGCCGGAAGAACAGAACGCCGGCGGGATTCGGAACAGGGTTTGCTGGGGGGCCAACGTCAGACCGAGCGCCGCGCGATAGAAACGGGAGAGATCACAGCTCCGGATTCGCAGCACGGATCCAGCAGAAGAGGGGGCTGGGGACCTGTTTCGAATCAATGGCGGGGCTCCTTGAAAAAGAAGGGTCCGAATCTCGGGTGGGTAGATCGGTATAGGAGGCATACTCGGCAGGCCAATCCAGTCGGACTCAATCCTCCGAGGCCCTTTCATCACTCGACATCAGGCAGGTAGGCAAATGGGGCGGTAGCGATAAGCGAAATGTTCTAATCTTCATTTCCCGACCCATCTATCTGAAGTGGAAAAAGACCCATCTATCTGTACGAGAAAAAGACCCGTCTATGCAATGTAGAAAAAGAGCCATCTATCTGAAGTAAAAAAGAGTGCCGTATCGAAAGTCAAAACGACCCCTCTATCAAAAGTGGAAAACGACCCCTCTATCAAAAGTGGAAAACGACCCCTCTATCGAAGGTAAGAGGGATCCGGGTGACCCATGGGATTATAACTGTGCATCTGGTTGTTGTCATTGGTCACCCATGTTCGTCCATGTTCTGTCCATGGATCGAACGCTGCTGCCGTCATGCTGGCCGGCAGAAATGGCTGCCCGGCCGGCGGCACCAGCGATGTATACGGGTAGCCCAACGGCGGTGGTGTCAGCGGCCTCGCCCACGGCTGATCTTGCGGCCCTTCCGGATCACGTCTGTGTGGGTCTGCTGTTGCTGACCGTCTCATGTGGTGTGCCATTGCTGCGTTTGATGGTTGTGTGGGTAAGAATGATGGTGATGTTGGCAAGAATGATTGTGGTGTGGCTGATAATGATGGTGGAGGTGCACTTTGCGGTGAGTATGCTGTTCCTGTCCGTCCCAACGATAGTCCGACTGGTGCATTTGATTGTTGTGGTTGTGGTGCTTGGGCTGGGGCACTCGTTAGCTGTCCAGTCGGCATTGGATCGATTCTGACCTTCTCGAACGCTTTGCTGTTAGCCATTCTTTGGAGAATGGCATTATCATACTATAGATATCCTGTCAGCTTCTGAGCCTACCTGGTCTGCGCGCCCGTCCGAGATTGTGAATTATCTACCGCAGCTCGGAAAGAATCATCTGTTCTTTCATCATTTGCCCGCGGCAATCCGTAAGGTCTTTGTCCTATGGATACGGATCTGGACGTCTTTTATACATATATTGTCAGCTTCTGAGCATATCCTGTCGGCGCGTGGGTACCTCCCCTCCCATCTATATCATTACCTGGTAACCCGCATGGCCACTCCGAGATGAAGACGCGGCAGCATTCAGAATCTGTCCTGGAGGTGAGGGAGGTCGGGCTGGCTATAGATATATTATCAGCTTCCATGTCTATCTGGTCGGCGTATATACACCCCCCTGCCCCGGCTATATCATTATCTTAACCTCCAGGGCTTGGATAGTTCGATGACCTACGGAGCTTTTCCTCGAGCGAGTATTCGATCGAGCCACTGTGCCAGGGGGCGGAGTTGCTGGGAATGGTTGGGCTTCCACTCTCAAACTGTTCGTGTGGGATTTGTCGGTCCTGGTTGAGGATTGATGCCCCAGCTTGGATGGCCCAGCATTTGGTTTTGTTATCGCACTCGGGCGAGCAGTGCTTTCAGGTTCTTCAGGTCCTGGGTCTTCTGTATAGTTCACCCTTCGTAGCTGTCGATGATATATTATCAACTTCTGAGCCTGGCCGGTCTGGGCATATATACCCCCCCCGTCCTCTCACGTGGTGATTCTTACATCGCGTAGAGAACGTCCTCCAGCAGTCCTAAGTTGTTTGTTGGGATCTCCAGCGGGAATGTTGCTCTGTTGATATACTGTTAGCACTTGAACTTATCTGGTCTGTGTGTATAGCCCCCCCTCGTCTCCTATAGATAGTATTACCTGCCGGGCACGCGATGTGGACAGGCCGGAAGTCCTGTTACTAGATCTCTATAGGTATACTGTCAGTCTCTGCAGCTATCCGGTCTGGGTGCAAATGTCCCCTCTTCCCCCCCTCCTCTTTTATATATCTTGGTTCTTACATGTGGGACTCTTCCCCTGGGCCCAGACTGATCCGGGGTTTTACTAGTATTGTTTCCTCTCGTCGTAGGCCTGTTCGTAGGTAATGTACTATCGCTAGAGGCGGGATCCGGGTACGGGTTATCCTCCGCTGCACCACTGTATATGCATTGATTTCTCTTCTTGCGAATAATACAGGAATTGCATGGTGTTTCTCTATCGCACTGTAGGGCCGGACTCTGCGTTAGCCCGGAATATTTGACATATATTTCCAAGGGACATGAGTGTAAAAAATGATAACCTACATAATTTCCCGATAAACGGCAAGGCTTACAATTTATTCCGGCAATTATATCTCCACGACGTTTTTTTAATTGTCCCTGACGCGACATTATAGAGGTAGGGGTCGCTTGAACGGAATAGAATAGGATAGAGTAGATTGAAGGAGGAGGAATCCCAAGCGATAAAGGTAAGATAAGATATGGGTATGATGGAGAGCAAAATACAGAAATAGAGGAATAGGCGGTTCGGAGAAGAGAAAGAATAGGAGGGATAGCGTATGAGGTAGAGAAAGGGAGGGATATGGTAGTACAAAGAAATGGAAGGAGAGATAGGATGGTACGAAGGAGATAACAGAGATAGTGCTATGGTATATTGTGATGCTGGAGATGGCGCGTTTGGGACTTTGACCGGCGAGCGAGGTGTAGTACTATCGATCTGAAATTGCTGGGGATCACTGGATCCTATATAGCCAGCTCGTGGCATACCTGACATGATTGCACACGCCATTAAAAGGCCATGCAAACGTTACTACCAAGGGATCCCCCAATGTCGCCATCCAGCAGGGAGGGAGGAATTTCTTCCGAGGCAGGGGTGCCGAGGCAGGGGTGCAAAAGAAAACCAACAAAGGAAAGAGGGGAGAGAGGGGGGCCAGCTTGGCAGAGGCCCGAGAAGAATTTTATCTGGCCGATAAGCCGTCCTGCCTTTAGTGCGGCCAGACTGCGGTCCGAAAAGATGGAGGCTGATAAGCCATGGCAGCCTCAGCTCCGGCGGCCAGACAGAGGCCAGAGACGAACTTGGATGCCCTGGAAATTGGACATTGGCCGCTCGCTCGTCGCGGTGGTCGGCAGTAAGACGGTTAGGAGATGAGGGAATATCAGAGGGCCGAGCTCCTGCTCTGGCCTGCCCCCTACTGCCCTACCCTGCTGCTCTACCCTGCTCCGACAAGGCCGCTCCGCTCAAGCCAAGACTGCCCCGACAAGGCCGCTCCGCCCAGGCCGAGACTGCTCCGACAAGGCCGCTCCGCCCAGGCCAAGACTGCTCCGACAAGGCCGCTCCGCCAGCACTACTGGCGCCAGCGCCAGCGCTAGCACCAGCGCCGCCCCCACCAGCTCCCTCGCCCCTCCCTCTCCTCCGCAATCCATTCTGGCTGCCTGGCGCGCGCATGCCAGCTGGTCCAGTTTCTCATTCGGCCCCGTTCGCGTCGCAGGTTGGGGGCGGCCGCCGATTCGATCTAGCGAGGCGGCACTGCCACCGCAACCATGTGCGCGGGGCGGCAGGCGAAGTGGGAAAGCCTACGGGATCGCTCCAGAGGGGGGGAGCCAGAGGCAGCGCTAAACGACGGACGCGACAGACTGGGGGGGCCGCAAACGACAAACGAGCCTCTGCGCCTGGGCCTGAGGGGGGTGCTTGGCGTGCTTCTTTCCTGCCCGGGGAGAGGGAGTGCTCCTGCGGCAGCGTCGGTCTGGTCTGGTCCGATTGGTGGCCGAATGCCCGCCGCTGCGGCGACGACGGCCGGTTGGGTCGCTGATTCAAGGGGCGAGGTTGGAGACAATGAGAGCGAGGGCGGATGAGAGGAGAGGCGGGGGAGAGCGGGAGCCAGAGCGCGGGAGCGGAAGCGTCTCGACTGGCTGTGGCGCAGCCGCTGCGGACACGGCACGCGTCGATGTTGGCCCATGGGGGGGGGGGGTATGGTTAATGCTGGATCAGAGCGGGACCGGGCCGGAGAACGGGCGCGGTCCAGCGGCACTGGAGCCGGAAATGGGCACCATGCCGCATTGGCCAGAGTGGACTGGAGCGGAAATGGACGCGGTGTGGGTTGGATGGGCCGCATGGGCCGCAACAGCGGGCTCGGTTGGCAGCATGGACTGCATGTCTGATTCTACAAAGCTCAACCAGGCAAGCTCGAGAGGCCGAGGGTCGAGGCGGTCAAAGGACAGGGAAGACCATGCCAACGATCGGACCCGCTCTCTCACCCGCCGATCAACAAAGGGACACTGGAGATGCCGGATCTGGCCTCAGGCTGCAATCAAGGCAGGGGCAGAGAGGGCTGGCAGATCGACTTGGGGATCTGATCCGGGGTCGACAGATCTATCTGGTAAAAGAAGCGAGCAGGTCGGTAATTCGCGACAGTCTGACGTTGGGAAACCATCCCGATTCCCCCCCGATGGCTGAACCATCCAGGCCATAACCCTGCACCAAATCCCAAATGGAAGCTGGCCAGCTTGTCAGACCCGGCCATCCCGACGAAAAAAGAATGGCCGAGGCCAGCTGCCGGGCTGGGAGAGGGCCAAAACCGGCGCCGCTGCGCGCATGAGATCACCACCAACAAATATTCTCGACAAGCCCGGGGCTGGATCCACCAACTCACCAACTAACCAGCAGCAGTCGGCACCGACAATCCAGTCGGGGGCCGACCCCATCTCGTCCCCCCCCCATCTCTTCTCCCCCCCACCATCTCTTGTCCCTTCCTCCCCATCCCGTGTCCCCAATCGGCACCCCACCGCCGCTGCCCCTCACTCAAACAGCAGGTCCCCAATCATCCGCTCCTTGTCGTCGCCCTCCTCGACCGTCACGCATCTGCCCCCGGTCGCACTCGATATCGATTCCTGCGCGCCCAGGTCCACCAGGCGGCAGCGATCTTGTTCATTCGGCACAATGATCGAGTGGACCACAGTGCCCCCGCATGGAGCCTCGTGCTCGTCGGCGGCGCCCTCTCCGTCCCCGATCGTGATGACGCGGCAATCATCCGCGAACTCGCGCACCGGAGCGAGCAGCTCCATGGCCTTGGCCAAGGCCTCCGCGTAGCGCTCGCCGCCGCCGCCCCTTCCGACCTCGAGAGCCTGCTCCAGCGCCTTGATCTGGTCATCCACTCGCATCAGCGTGGCCGACACCTGGACCGGGTCTCCGCCGCACCCGTGCAACACCACGCCGACCAGCCCGGTGGGGCAGAGGGCCCTGAAGACGGCGAGGATCGACAGGTATATCGCGTAGACCTGGTCCAGGACCAGCCCCAGGCTGCCGCTGATGTCGACGCAGAGGACGACAGCCCGGGCCCACGGGCCCTGGTTCCGCTTCAGGAATTTTCTCTCCTCGAGCTGGCTGCGCAGCTCCGCCAGCTCGGTGGTCAGGGCAGCCGTCTCGGCCTTGGCCGCCGCCCGCAGCTCGGTCGCGGCCACCTCGGCCGCGCTCAGCCTCTGCTCACCCTCGAGCTCGCGCCGCCTGCGCTGGCCCATCTCCACGTCGGCGAGGCTCAGCTTGTCGGCGAGGAGGTCCCGCTGCTTCTCCAATGCCTGGGCCCGGTGGACCGATTCCTGGAGGTGCGCCGTCGTCTTGGCGGCCGCGTCTCTGAGGCCCGAGACGGTCCGCTCGAGGGCCGCCACCTCGGCTGACTGGTCGTCCAGCCGCGCCGTCAGGGATTCGATCTCGGTGCTCTGCTTGGCCGCAGCCGTATCGGCAGCGGTCTCGGCCGCGAGCAGGCTCTCGCGCAGGGAGTCGATCTCCTCCGTCATCATGGCGCGCGACTCGGCGAGCTCCTCCTCGGCCCTGGCCCGGCCGGAATCGGCGACGCCAACCTGCTCTCTCAGGCATTCGATCTCATCGACCAACTGATCGTGCTGGTCCGACGTGGCACGCATCGCCTCGGCGAGCGTTTTGACGGTATCGCGCCCCTCCTGGATGAGGAGCATCAAGCTGAGGATCTCCTCCTCGCGGGCGTCGTCGTACGCGACAGACGTCAGGGCCACGCCAGCGGTGATTGCGTCGGTGGAGGCGGAGGCGACGTCCGTAGTCGGCGAAACCTCGTGCGCGGGCTGCGGCCCTGTCTCCATCTCTATCGCCGTTTCGACCTCGGTCCCGATCGCCGCTTCGACCTCGGTCTCGATCTCCGTTTCGACGGCAGTGTCGGTCACCATTCCGACCTCAGTCTCGAACTCCATCTCGGGCTCGGTCTCAATGTCGAGCTCGGTCACAATGTTGAGCTCGGCCGCCCCCTCTGCCTCGGCCGCTGCCTCGGCCGTCATCTCGGCCGTCACCTCGCGCTCCATATCCACGGTCGCCGGCTTGGTCCTACCACCCACGAGCTGCCATTCGCCCTCAGCCAGTTCCGGCTGGGAGCTATCCTCCCATTCCTTGCTCCCGTCTTCCATGCTGCCGCCGGGTGCCTTGTCGAGCGGGGTAGGCAGTTCTGTTCTGGCCGTCGAGAGGGGGTGTCCGGGACGTCACTTGAGGGCGAGATTCGGGGTGCTGTTGACGGGGTATGATGCCGAGAAGAGGACGTGCTGGGGATCGCGGGACGCCGACCAAATTTTTATCTTGGCCGGTTCTTGCCTGCGTGACGCGCTGAGGGGGTGAATCAGGGGATCGGCAATGGACTATGATATACCCATCTGATTATAGCTCCGGGGGAATCATCCGGCAGAGAGGACGGGCCATGGTGAAATCAAGCCGATGGATGGATCAATGCCTGGTCCGTCCCCGTCTCGGCGTTTCCAGGGGCCATCAAGGAGGAGGGCCTTTTCGTGGGTTCCTGATGGATTCTTGATCACCTGCATGGACGGATTCGCGGCTGCCGGCCGACCAGGCAATCGGGTGCCGAGGTCAGATCAGAGCGTGGCATCATCGTGGCGGGCCTCGTTTGTAGGCTGACCCCCACGGCAAACAGACAAAGTGGCAAGCAGCGTCTGGATGTAACTCGAACAGACAAGAGAAGAAGGGACTGGGAGGGGGCGGGGCCCAGAGTCCATCGAAGTTGTCCAGCCGGGAAATTTCATTGGCGGGTCAAGTTCCTGGCCCGCTAATGGAATTTCCGCCATCAATCAAACGCGGTTTCGGAGCGGGGTTCGGTCTGTCTATGTAGCCAGCTCCAGGCTCCACGGCCGGAGATGAAAAATTTCCTGTCCTGGCAGAGAGGTTCTGTTTGCGCCGCGCTCTGCTCAGTCCCCGGCGATCGCCCGCGAGACTTTGTAAGTGGGTGGTCGTCGGCGCCGTGGGAGGCCTCCGCGCAAACGCTGCATCTGTTTTGGGAAGATCATGGCAACCCCGCAATCTGGGGTGGGGCTGGTGGCTCCTGCAGCTAGCCGCGGGAGGCCACGAGAGGCCGTGGAAAGGAATGGGCCAGATGCCACAGTGAGCAATCGGCCAGATGCCACAGGATCAAAAGCCATGGCAAGGCAAACAACCGGCCAGGTACCATGGGAGGGACTCGGCCCACCGGTCGCTGCGGGATGCTGCCGACGCCGTTGAAAGCAGCCGACTTGATTCCGCAGTAGACATGGATCATCCTCTTTGTCAGTCAGACACCATACATCTATCTATATGCCTTGCGGCCATCAAGGCCACTTTGGGATTGTCGGCGGCGCCCGTAGCTGTTTTTGGCTGCGGGAAGTTGCCGGAGGCCACGGTTATGGACCACAGAAGCCCCTCCTCGCGACTCGGCCATACTGATTCCATGACGGCTGTATGGAGCGCAAAAGTAATATAGTTCCCAGCCGTCCTCAAATAGTTGATACTGTGACCTCAACCTCAACCACCACCACCACCACCATCACCACCACCACCACCATCACCACCCACTTCCTCATCCATGGTACCCTCCCCCCTCCCTCCTCCTTCCACGACTAGCCAGCTCGCCATGGCCCCGTCCAGCTCCCCCTTTTCCCAAGACATTGATCGGGTCGTCAAGGCATGCAACGACTGTCGCCCAACATATGCAATCCTCCTGCTAAAGGTGAGGACCCCCCCCTCCTCAGCATGAGCAGGGCCTCAACACGAGCAGGGAAATACTCACACGGGAAAATACAACAACAGAAATGCAATGGTGATCCGGAAATGGCGATCCAGTTCTATAGCCGCCTGGAGTCTCACCCCTCTCGGTCTCCCCCGAGAGATCCCGCATTGCTCATGACCGGTGATGGAAAGGGTGCCGATCTCCGGGCCTTCAGCGCCATGCGGGAGCCCCTGCTGCAGCCTCCGGTCAGGCCGGAGAGTCCCTGGTCGACCTCGGGCGACGAGCTCCCCCAACAGCAGGAAGAGGA
>JAOYNC020020431.1:0-15096 GCA_025802115.2 Bertia moriformis
GCACCGTATCTATAGATCGAATGCTTATGCGCATAAATAGAGCTAGCCCTTTTGAGTTATGAATGGACATAATTATGGCCGCGACAAGACTTTTCACTACGGAGTACGCCAGGCGCAGAATTTTTAGGTGTACCTTGACCCAGACGAGCTGGATTGCGCGTTGGAGCTTAGAATCGCTACGCGAATCGCACAATAACTACAGAAAAGAATGTAATCGCCAAAGGCGCAAGAGACAAGAGTAAAACTCTGTATTTCTATTGATTGAACTATCCACATCGATCGTGGCTCGGTTGAGCTTCTTCCTCTAACTTGGGGACGACACGGCAGTCTCTCCAAGACCGAGACTTTGCAGATTGAGGAGTCGTAAAAAGTCTGTACAAAATTTCGAATTAGCCATCAGCCAGACATGGAAGTGTGTGGATGATTGTAAATTGAAGGTTTGAATAAGCAGCTCAGAGACCCGTCTTGAAATTGGCTCGTGGGTGAGTTTTCCGCATAGTAAATCGGTCCTATCATATAGCATCATGTGCTGCTTTGCGCGGAGGTGTGTCGATGGTGTTGGTGTAGGTGTTTGCAGGGATAATGACAATGGACAACATACCAGTTGAGAGGGATTACGAGGTGTCCTTGTGAATGCTGGTTAGTTCAATGGCAGTTATACCACAACTGGTCGAGGGATTGGTAGAGAAGCCATCATGAAAGCTGTTGAGAGAAGAAGAAAAGAAGAAAAGGTCGTGCCTGGGCGGAAGAATTTTTATATGCCTGGTGGGGCAGGGTTTGCCCTGTTTGCAGTGTTTATTGATGACATAATCATTCTCGATTTCCTATTCGGGTAGATTAGATCACGTGAGTTTCAACAGGTGGGGGACTCCGACTTCTTTCTATACTATCTTAAGCTGGGCCAGTGGCTCTGTGGTATGGACACGGAGCCTGGCTAGCCTGCCGGTGCGCACATCACCAGGCAGTTTGTAGGTTCGAATCCTGCCTGACCCTACGCCCACAAATCTTGTCTATACCAAGTCTCTATCTCTCGCAGGTTTTCCCCGAGCCTGGACGGGGTTTTTTCCCTGCGAAGCAACAGGTAAATGCCGGATAGATCCCCTATGCCTCTCGACTAAGCATCCTCCTGCGCGGGAGGTGCTTCTTGTACATAAATAGCTCTAGCCAGGCAGTTCCGCTCTGCCCGTCGTATATTCCGTTCCGGGATCTCACACCGACGTTAAATAGCAACTACTACTACTACTACTACTATCTTAAGCGATGATATCCGACATTCACATTCATAACGACTTTATTGTCTATTATACTAGTCGAACCGGGATTGCCATGCTCGGCCCTGTTAGCGTCCGCTTGTTAAATACGAGGAACCAATCCCAGCGATGCTCACTATTCCTACAAAGGTAATAATATGCTGGAGTGTATGCGAGTCACGTTATGCATAATAAAACCTCGTATAAATCATAATGAGGGGCAATCAGGAGCAGCCTGAAAAGTCCTTTCAGGGGAGAACATCCTGCTTCCTTCCACCTATTATGGTCAACCGTCGTCATGAAGTTCTGTCCCAGCATCGCGGCCTTGTTGTTCGGCATTCCTCTCCAAGCAGACACCGGAGAAGGTGTTACTGACTCGTGTGTATGTGTCTCGTATTCTGCTATGTTAGAGGGGCAAAATAACTCAATCCTTCTAGTGTGCTGCTTTATCAGCCAGCTCCGTGGGCCATCAGGTCGTCTATCCTCACCAGGAACCTTTCATCGAGTCTGTCGAATCCTACTGGTCTCGCAGTGTACGCCTGTCACCAGCCTGCATTATTCAACCGAAATCTGTCCAAGATGTCTCGGTGGCCGTGTCGACGTTGGTCCAAGAGGATGGCTCACTCTCGTCCTGCAAATTCGCCGTTCGTAGCGGTGGTCATACGGTTTGGGCCGGAGCTGCGAATATCGAGGACGGTGTGACGATTGATTTGTCAAACATGAATACTACGACTCACCATCCTGACAACAAGACGGCATCCATCTATTCCGGGGCTAGATGGATATCTGTGTACAAGACGCTGGAAAAAGATAACGTGACTGTGGCGGGTGGTCGTGGTGGACCTGTGGGTGTTGGTGGATTCTTGCTCGGAGGTGAGAGATACGCAACATTACTACGATGCTCTTTTCTAAAAGTGAACAGGTGGAAATTCCTTTCATTCCGCAAGAGTCGGTTTCGCATGTGACAACGTCGTCAACTACCAAGTGGTCCTGGCTAGCGGTGCCATTGTCGACGCCAACAACAACACCAATCCTGATCTATTCAAAGCCCTGAAAGGCGGCTCAATCAACTTCGGCATCGTGACACGCTTCGACATGAAGACCATACCTTCCGAGGGCATCTGGGGCGGCGCCGTCACGTATGACTGGTCAACCGTATATCAACAAATCCCAGCCTTTGTGAACTTCACAGACAACATACACAAGGACCCATATGCATCATTGATTACCATGTGGCAGTATGACTCGAAGACAGAAAAGAAATCAGTCATCAACGCTATACACTATACTAGGCCTGTGGCTCATCCCGCGGCCTACGATGAGTTCAAGCAGTTTGCTAATACGTCAGATGGGACTCAAATCGATAACCAATACAACCTTGTGACAACATTGTCTCAGGTGGGAGATTATCGGTATATTGCCCACTTTTTAATGACCTAATCCAAACTGATAAGATTGCAGCAACGTCTTTGTAACCGGCACACATGTCAACAACGCCCGAGTTATCCACAAAGCCGCAGAACTACACGAACAAGTCATCGAAGAGGCCAAGAAACACGCAAAAAGCAAATCATGGAATATAGTGATAATAATCCAGCCATGGCCCAAGTTATTCACTGAGCGTAGCGCCGAAATGGGCGGGAACGTCCTGGGCCTGGAGCGTTTCGACGAGAATTTAATCCGTACGTTGTCTCTATCCACGTTCCAAAGTAACATCGCTAACTATTACCAGAAACCCTTTATGACTATTGGTGGGATGATAAGGCCGACGACGAACTCTTCCACCGTCTAGCAAGATCTATTAACCAGCAATTGGACGGATATGCGAAGATGATCAATGCGGATAACGAGTATGTCTACTTGAACTACGCGGACAAATCTCAGGATCCGTTGAGGGGGTATGGAGAACAGAGCGTGAAGTATATCAGGCGCGTGGCGGAGAAGTATGATCCGCATGGAGTCTTCCAGTACCAGGTGCCTGGAGGGTTCAAAGTTTCGAATTTGAATTGATTTGCTGGTGTGAGTGTGGGATGTAATGATGAATTTCTACATATATATATGGCTACTAGCAGTTTATATATGATAAATAGCATGAAAATAGCGATATGTGCTCTATAGTTTTGCAGAAAACACTCCATCCCAACCATGGAATTACCCGATTCGGACACCCCACAATATCAAAACAACCGCACTAATATCCCGACATCCTCTTTAACAGCAACCATGACCTCCAACAGCAGTCTAAACCTTGACAACAACCAAATCGACCCCAATGTAGCCTTCAGTAAGCTCAAAATCTCCAATCCCCTTATGCTCAGCTAATGAGTAATAACAGACCTCCCCTCGGCCCACGCAATCACAACAATCCGCCACGGCACCAGCTTCTGGGCCACCACCAACACCACCCGCATAACCCTCACCCTCCCCGACACAACCGCAAAATCCTATTTCCTCAAAACACTCAAAAATAACATAGGCAAAAATATCCTCTACGGTGAATATGCATCTATGCAAGAAATATACCGCATAGTCCCGGATTTCGCACCGAGGCCGATTGCCTGGGGGACTTATCAAACGGATCCGGAGACGCATTTTTTCCTCTGCGAGTATCGCGATATGATTCCGTCTAAGGACGAGATGCCTGATTCGGGGGTGTTTACGGGGAGATTGGCGGCATTGCATCAGGGGAGCCAGAGTCGGAGTCGGAGCCCGGAGGGAAAGTTTGGGTTCCATGTTACTACGTATAGTGGGTATTTACCACAGTATACGGAGTGGGAGGGGAGTTGGGAGGTGTTTTTTTCGAAGAGTTTGCGCGTTGCGCTGGATTTGGAGATTAAAGCGAAGGGGTATGATGCTGAGTTTGATGTGCTTATGCCGATTATTTTTGAAAAGGTTATTCCGAGGTTATTGAGGCCGTTGGAGAGTGAGGGACGGTCTGTGAAACCGTCATTGGTACATGGGGATCTGTGGTATGGGAATTCAGGGACTGATAGGGTATCTGGAGAGTGTCTGGTCTTCGATGCGTGCTGTTTTTACGCGCATCATGAGTGTGCGCCACCTCATCTCTACTCTCGGGGTATTCGGACGATGACTAATAAAGCGGTAGATGAATTCGGGCAATGGATGCCGGCTTGTAATCGGTTTGGAGAGGAGTATCGTGCGGCGTATCGGGAATTTGTGAGGCCTTCGCCGCCGGAGGAGGATTATGCTGGGCGGTTGGATTTGTATAAGCTGTGAGTACTTATTTCTTGGTTGAAGGGAGGTATGCTAATGGAGCAGACGGTTTAATACACATGTGTCTGCGCTATTTACGCATGATGCATTGCTGAGGAAACAGTACGTCTCTTCCCTTCTTATTGAAGTCTACTAACAGTGATAGAATGATAAATGACATGAGAGACCTCATCAGCCGATACGGCTGAACCACCTTGATTCTATCTATAGACACATAGACGAGACAACAGAAATTAAACAACAACCCCATGCGTAAAATCAACCACCTGAACCTTCTCCACCAACTCAGCCACACCCTTCACAAACGCCAAATGCGAAGGGTCCTTGTGGCAGTAGTACTCCCTATCAGCCTCGTTCTCGAATTCAACAACAAAGGCATGTGTGATGCCGTTCTTCTCCATTTAGCAAACGTCATCGATAATGAGGTAGAAGGATGGAAGGATGGGGTGGGTACCTGGATCCCCTCAATCGAGTTATCCTTGCCGCCCGTAACGGACTTTAGATAGGGCTTCTGGGTTTCGGGATGGAAGCATGTGTGTTCCAATGCGAGCATTCGGTGGCAGTTCTGGTGCTGTCAGCTTTTGGAGAGGATATGCGGCGGGGAGAGGAACGGACATCTTTTACCACGTCCGGAGAGACGTCGGGTTTGAATTGGAATTGGACAATGTGTGTGATTCCCATGGTTATTGCTATACAAATTCATTGACTGGATTGCAGCGCGATGGATGTTGGAGGAATCGCGATGTTATCATGAAGTCAGATTAATAATGATGGTGGGGTGAGGGGTATTTATTGTACTGAGATATCGGGATGCCAGAGGGCTCAAACAATCAATTGATCCAATAACGCCAAATTATAAGCAGCTAGCGTTATATATATAACTCGACAAAGATATATGGCATACCAGTTGCTCACGCGATAATAACTGAACACCAACCAAACATCGACCTGACAACCAGCAAGACGAGAGATGAGAGGAACAAATCAACCAAAAACACGCTGCATAGGTAACGCGTCCAAATTACCCACCACCATAGAGAGATTGTTTCCAAATTTATTTCCCGAAATGGTAGCCTTGACCTGAGCGGTATGCTCCCAGTTCTGCACCCCGACATTCCCCATGATAATGGAGGCTTGATCAAGAGTGATATTATCGGTGAATTTAACGTCCAGCTTTGGCGATCCACCGGCTTGCTTCTGAGGTCTGACCAAGCCCAATTCCTGAAGCTCGGTGGGTTCAAGTGCCAATTGGCCGTCTGCGGGATATCGTTAGCCATCCGAGCTCAAGGAAAGTGTACAAATACGATCGCTTACTTCTCTCCGGCTGTCTGCCTTGTAAGTGGCTGGCAAGCTGTAGATCTGTGCCAAGGATTTCCTTGCATTTGCGGTTCGTGTCCATCAAAACATCGTAAGCGACCTTGAATCCTTGATTCATGTTCCCCGTAAGACCAACATGCGCAATGGAAATACGCAGCACGAGTTCATTCTGCGCACGATCTAACCGCACCAATATCTCAGACAGCTCTGCGTCATCCTTATCGCCGTTCTTCATAGCACTGAAGAACCGACGAACGCTACCATGTTGCTGTCCGGATTGAAGTCGATCAAAGTATACTTTCAGCTCATCCGCGATTCCGATAATCACCACACAATGCTCTTCCACTTTAGCAGTTTGTAGGGAGCATTCATCGCGGACTAGAGAGAGGGACTGGTAGATGCTGTCGAGCTGCGTGGCGACCTGTTTGATGGTCTTTGATTTTCCACGGACACGGTCTCGGGCGCTTTCAATCAGTTGGATGGCCTGCAGGACGTTTGTGACAATCCCTGCGATGGCGGAGATGGTGCCAATAGCTTCCGCCTGAGGGGATATGAAGTCAGCATATATACTTTTGAAGGAATTTGGCAAGGGCTTATGGTAACCATTTTGAGTTATTACACGGTTAACGCTCGGCAAGGGTAAAAATGCTCTGGTTGAATGGAAGTGAACCATAAACAAGGAATCAGGGAGTAAGATTCCAGCTGGGTTTGAAATCAAACTTATACCCAGGATATGGATAGTATCGAGTCCTAAGCGCATTGGTGGAGATGTCAACACCGGCGCTTACTCGCCAGCGACTCGTGGGACAGCGTTAAGCGCTTAGGGTCAGTCGCTGGAGCTTATATACGTAGTTCGAGCTCTAACGGTCTAGAAATCAGTACTTCTGCTGTCACTGAGAAGGAAGTCAAGACCAGGTAAGAGATAGACGAAATACCTTCTAGCGCCCTAAGCTGACTGGCGTTATTCGGTTATTCCGGAGGGTTACTAGGGCTTTGCCCCAATATCATCAGTATCCAGGTTCAAAGTGATTGTAAAGTAATCATTCATCTCAATTCAATTCAAGTATGAATGTTCTCTTCGGTCTTCAGGTGGCCATGTTTCTTGGGCAAAGAACGATGTCGAATGTCGAAGGTCACTTGATATCGAGCGTCGCTCCTTCCCTTTCTATTACAACCACCTTTCATCGACCGCACTCCTCCAATTCCTTCCTGCTCTAGCTATGTTTCTGACCTTATTCTCTCCTCTTGACTTTCGGAGCAAAGTTCTTTGACAAGTCTCCGAGTTTGAACCAATTCGCTCACCATGGCTACCCTTCTCGTGACCGATCCCCGATCCGACCTTGAACGCCTGAGAGTTACCAAAGGACATTCTGTAACTGGTTCGTGTATCTGGCTGCTCGGGACCGATGATTATTCTTCGTGGACGGATGGCGGTCCCTAAACACTGTGGATCAATGGTGGTGCTGGAATGGGCAAGACGATGCTCATGATGGTGATCATCGACGAACTGGCACGAATATACCCTAGCCCTTTTGAGCCTCTGCCTTCGAGAACCTTGGCATACTTCTTCTGTGACCACAATGACTCACGATTGAGGACTGCAACGTCTGTCTTACGTGGTTTGTTCTTCAATCTCACGGCGTACGGAAGACATCAATTTTCTGGCATGATAAACGGAATGTTTCAACATACCCGTGGCTTTGTTGAGGACGTCAACGCTTTCTACGCCATAGCCAAAATGATGCAAGATGCCATGAAGGTCGCCCCGAACTTCGGGTGCCGGATCACTTTTGTTGTCGATGGCTTGGATGAGTGAAGAAGGGTTACCACAGCTTTTTGGGATTTCATTGGACATACAGTGACCTGGTGCGGTGCCAAGGGGTTGATTTCCAGCAGACCTCGTTTGGATATCAAAGACCGACTGACGCGAGCGGGAAGGCTATGGGATCTCAGCCTTGAACACAAAGCCAAATTCGTGTCCCCTATCGTTGAGCTCTATATCGATACAACCGTCAAGGCGATCGCTGAGGCTAAGCACCTCGACAAGAAGACTACTCGCTCGATTATTCGGTCTCTGAAGTCTGGAGCAAATGGCACTTTCCTTTGGGTGTCACATGTCTGCAAAGCACTCGAAAACGCCCCCCGCTACAAGGCGGCGTCAATTCCCAATACCCTTCTTGGTGGATTGCGAGCTACTTATCAACATATGATGGACCAAGTCGACAAGAATGATGAAGAAACCATGGAACTGTGCAAGCGCATCCTGAACGGAATGAGTGCTGCTACTCGACCAGTGCGACTGGACCGGGTTGGTCGTCTTTCAATGCTTCCTGACGAGATTACAAACGACTTAGAGTCGGTTAAGGACCTTGTCTATTGATGCGGCAACTTTCTGGTTATCCCTGACGAGAATGTCAACCTTGTCCATCGCCCTTCTGCTACGCAGTATCTTTTGAGTGACGATGGCGTGAGATTTGGTAGATTGGATCTGGTGGACAAGGAATCGCTTTACGTTATTGAGAAGGGAGGCGAGGAGAAAGAGTTGCTTGATTATTGACGCCCTGTATCTTATTCCTGTTCTGTATGTTACCCTTTGTGTCGTTTCGGACACGAAGCTGAATTGCGACACCTTATGCAATGAGCCGTGTCATTCACCGGTATTAGTTAGAAGCATCTAGAAAAATCATATATACAAGTCCCCCCTCTATATATACGTCAATACCGACTTAGCCTGATGACGCGAGCGAAGAAGTCCTGATCAACTTCATCATTCGTATGCGAAGCACCCCAAGGAATTTCTTCACCCAAAGTGCCGTTGGAAAGCCTACTAATGCATCCTTCCTCAGCCAAGCATACAGCAAATACTGAAATCTACAATTAGACTAGCAGCCTTATACGCCGGCAACCTAAGTCTCTTTATATAAATTTGCGACACTGCGATGAGAGAGTCCTTACTCTATTCAAAACCACTTCAGTACAGGTTTGATTGCATCGGTTCAGTACAAGGACGTACGCAATTTAGCCCGTATAACATCCTTCAGCAGACGATACATTCTTAGTCTCTTCGGCTTGCTCAACCAGAGAGAGCCGATGATAACATGTTCTCGAGTGTTACCTGACCGGTGGCATCGTTTTTGCGATAACGAAGGGCATTAGCATCACACATGGTGTTTTATCTAGCCTAGACCACAAATCAACGAAAAGCATGTCGGCAATATTCAACCTCTTTACAACAAAACGAACACGGACTGGCGTCAGATCTCTGCAACATCTGCGGAACCGCAGCAGGTGTCGCGGAACATGGCTCTGACTACCAATGGTATATCAATTGGTGTCTCTTTCGGTTTGAAAAGGGCTACGAGTTTGCAGGCCACATTGGGGAGGTGTCTATCCCTGTGGAAAACGGCGGGATCCTCTACTTACTGCGTGGGGTAAGAGGTTTTATTCCAGATTACTGTCATGTGCCAGTAGTCTCATCTGAGGTAAATAGTCTCTGCTATCATACGACCCTTTTAGTCCACTGCTAATATGTGCTACCAGGCGAAGCGACGATACGATGCTGGTATCCACCTGGGCTAGCAAAGAGGAACGGTATTGCACCAGTATTCTAGGCCAAGAATTGTCAGAGATGCTTCCAAGAACAAGCGGTGACAAACAGCAAGAAGCAGTACACAAAGATGAATAGTTGAAGCGAGAGTTGTTCGGGATTTTTATGGCATGCAGTTTAAATCACTATTGCACACTTTATCCATGTCTGCCACCGAGCCTAAACTGACCCTATATACGAGAGATAGTACGGATAAATACCCCTTGTCAGGCTTATGGATATATTGCTGACATTGTTCCATATCTCAGTAGATGGTCCTATCGCTTTGTATAATGGCACGTAGTGTGAAGTCACTGCTGTTCCATCACCTCACGTGCGTCGAGCGCATTTTCTTATCATGAGCTTTTACGGTAAAAGTTCCTAAGCACTGTCCATCTCGTTAGAATATATAAAGCGCCAAGATGTTTTTGTCGACATGGATATGTCAATGATAACAGCGCGTAGAGCTGCTGTTCGTGAGGCTGGAAAGGGCCCAGACTCCGGCATTACCAAGATCGAGAGACTTTACTATCTTTCAGTCAAAACAGGAACCGCGAGATGGTTGTTATTATGCGGCTTGTGCAAATATAGTTGTGGAAGATAAACCGGCTCAATCCACGGTCATGTCTGGCGTGCCAGATGTTATTGTTGGAAGAACAAGGATTCCGAAAAATCGTAGGCTAAATGAAGGTTCCCTGGATCAGTATTCTTAGCTTGCTGATAGGTAAGCTAACTAACCAAACTGACAAGTTGGTAGTGGCTTTGGGAACAACGAGTTCATGGCAGCGAAACTCGGTACATGACTATAACATCCACTCATACTACTATCCTGCCTTAATCCGAAGGAACTGACTCGTTTGGGCTAGCTATCGAGTCTGTTTCGTGTATAGCAGGTGTATTTTGTTGCATGGGTTGGCCATGGCCGATTTCTCTCGAAAATTACCTCTCGATCATTCAGATTAACATAGGTATGGAGACCTGAAGAGCAGACACAGTATTGCCATCAACCATCAGACAGTCTTCCCTCAACAGCACTCGACTGGTGGCGCACAGAGCTTTCAAGATACTGCCAGTGAAGCAATGTACGTGACTGCAATTTGTATCCTGGCGTTTGCAAAGATGCTATTCCAAGCAACTTGGCGGAAGTGAAACGAATCCTTACATGCTCTCCGCCTGGTTCCAATCCAGAGGGCTAACCTCATGGACAACAATCAAGGAACCTTTCTCTTCGGTGCAGCAAACAAAAAACCCCTATGACATGCTGAACTCACTAGAACATTCCCATGTGGAAAATAGGCTGATATACTGCGAGCATGACTTTGTCGAAGTCAAACGAATCCAAGGACAACGATACAGATATGAGGACTATGCTATAAGCTAGTTGTTGCAACGGCAACAAATACTGCTAAAACCGATTTGGCAGTATGTCGTCTGGCTACCATTCAATGAACCGACAACACATCACCTACTACGACCGATATTTACGACGCGGGTAAGAATATGTTTCCTTGGAAAATGCGGACGAACATAATCGCTAACATGGCTAGTATCTAAAGCGAGAGGCCTAGTTCGAAGTATAGACGAACTATCGGGCTCTTCCTCAAGGACATACAGGAATTGGATAACAGCTTATATGCGGCCCCAAGAAAGGCCTTGATACACTGCAAGCTTACTGTCTCATCGTCTCGACCACTTAGCTCTTTATTTTATTGTTATGTATAAGCAGTCAATTGGGGACGGATAGAGTATTTTCTGTAAGTTCTTGTTCGTATATCCTGAAATTTAACTATTGATTACTCCCGATGTATCGCACGAGTAATCTCTAGAAAGCGGTTTGTCAATAGATACATATTCACCCAATCCCCACCTTCACCAATGAAATAAACATAAAAGGTCAATAGCTGTTTGAGAAAATATGCTTTGCATCGAATAGTAGATCCACTTAAACCACAAAGCAACATCCTCAGGGGGTAGGAGTATGTTAAGAAAGATATTCATCATCTTCCGAACTACTAGAGTCGTAACTACGTGTATCGGTCGGCGTGATATTGCCATAAATTTGACGATCAAGGGTATGAGCGTGCTGGCTAAAGCGACACGGTTTGCCACCCTTGCACCCAGGCTTCTGACACATATGACCGAGATAGCATTTGCTAAGTCGGCAGTCAGACCCATTTGGACATACATGCTGCCGCATGATATACCGCATGACCTCGATCAAACTGTCATCGACGTGACCGTGATCAAACTGACAGTTCAAATTGCTGCATTCGCCGCCCAGATGGTACTGGTTGCAGATCTTGTGCTGCTTGGCTCGGCGGGCGTATGCGTTCCATTCTTCGTTTGTTGGTTGCGAGATGGCAGTGTCAACGCGATCTCCATTTCCGTTGACGTGGACTAGAGGTCCCCCGTCCTTACTCGAAGGCGATCGGGGTATTTTCGAATAGTGTTTCATTTCTCGCACGGTGCTTTGAGTGTCCGACTTATTGTCTTGCGGTTTAGAGATTTCGTGTTGTTGTGATGTTATATGCTGCTTAGAACATTCGTTGCCGTATTTGCAAATACCCTAAAGCCAGTTAACCCTTGAATCCGAGTAATATAGGTGGCAAAGCAAGTACTTTTTGGAAGAACCAGCAGACCGCTGATTTAGGTATAGCTGGTTTAGATGTAAACGGTTCAAGGCTGCTGCCAAGTGGACTCGACATAAAAACAGAGGGTAGTTCAGAGATAGACAGCCCCAGAGTTTTAAATTCAGGATGGAACGATGGTCCCTTAAGTAGGGTGATACGATCCGCCATACCTCGGTAGGGCATTAAGAACGAGAGATAGCCAACATCATGACAGCCCGCGAAGAAGATATGTTTGCACTGATTAATATCAGCGAATAGGCGGAACATTTCTTTCTATGTTAGTCAAGCCCAGCCGAACATGGAGAACCGACTATACCTCTGATCTTATGATCCGCCCCTTCTTTCTTATCACCCGCATCGATAAAATCCGCCAAGTCTTGTGAGCGAGTAAAACTAGACGCAAATGCTGCAAATGAACGAGCCTCGTGTCCAACAAGCCCAGCGCGAGCCAGAGCTTTGGATAAACCCAGAAGGTTGGCGTAGATGCGTATCATGACACGGCACTGCTCAGCTTGACCCCCGAGCCGGTCATGGAGTAGTTCTTTGATACTGTCAGTCATACGCCGCGCAGCTGTTATCCCACCTTCATTGCGGCTTCTGATAAGGTCTTCTTGAAACTGCTACCGTCAGCCACGACACCCCTTGTCGTTTATCAAAGATATACGCACCGGATATCCATCACCATCCACAAGCACCAGAACAAAAGGATTCCGTTCCTGCCCCCTAGCCATCTTCTTATACTTCTCCCGCGCCTCTTTCTCCTCTTCATAATCGCTCTTCAACAGATTATAGCTCTCCAGCAACGAATTGAAATTACCCAAGAGACTACTCAGATTTTCATGATGCTGCTGATTCTCCCGATCAACAGCACGCAACTGACCAGCCAGTTTCTGGATATCATGGTCCCTGAGCATTGTTGATGGTAATCAGATGTGAGGCGCTATGCGGGGAATCTCTGTCTCTCATAGGGAAAAGAACGATCTTCTATCGACCCATACGCCTTATCTATCACAGGGAACAGGTCCCTTATAGGAGACGGAGGAGAAGGCTTAAGAAGACAATCGATACCAATTCGGCATCGTAGCCAGTGAATAGAAGTTCTTTTGGTTGTTTGTTTTTGTTGCTGTGCAGTGAAAAGGATTTTGCTGTGTTTGGAAGGCGGTGAGTCAGATACCCCCGCATCACGTGGTGTCATACGACGGCCGACACGACCACCTTCCTAATTGGGACTTTGTTCGACAACCCTATGAGTGACCCTGAAGGAATGTATATCATCTATTTCCTTGCATTATGCACTCATAGCTTTGGTCTGGACGAGCTTTGCCTATTTATATTTTGTTTCGCTCTATGCGATGTAGTCAGTGAATGTAGACAATGTCGTACAGGGCCAGACTATGTAGCGGCAAGTGTAATGAGCAAGCCGAGCTCTAACATCAATTGAGTGCCGTTCATGCTGTGGTATAGAAGCTACATGTATTATATATCTTAGCTTAGCCGAAAATGATATTATTGCAAGATTGCAGAGACATCAATCACATCATTCAATCCCACCTCATCTCATCAATGCGCAAATAGCTTAACCGTCGTAGTCCGAGAAACTCAGCAGATAACACAAGCCAATTAAGAAGACTTCTTAGCACCCGAAACCCTCGACTTCAACCCCCCAGTCTCATGGACAACCAATTCATCCCTCTCCCACATCAACTCCACAGCAGCACCGACCGGACCCGCAACAACGGATAACAGTACCACCTTAACCAACAATCCCAAACCACCGGCCTTGCCTAGGATCGCGCGGTGCGCATTACGATGCAAGCTCAGCGCCCAGAGCAGTACACCCGTAGACCCGATGGTATAGTCCCAACGGAGAAAGACGTGCACGCCGGCGCCAATGTCGGAAATCTGGAGGGGCGGCTGAGCCCATGGCAGAGGAAGCTGGAAGACATTGGAGGGGTGGAGAGCATGCGCGAAGTCCTTGTTGAAGAATTGAGGCTCCAAGACCGTGAACAGAGAGATGGTCCAGAGGATCAAATGGTTGATTGCAGTGTTGGCAAAAGCGACGGCGTAGACCTTCCGAAGAGAGCTTAGTGTTGCACGACCGCCGTTGACAGTCTTGTCGCTGCTCACGAATGGCGAGAAGAGAATGTGTGCGATAGTGGTCATGATGGCAATGTACAACGGCCAGGGTTGCCAGGCCGCGATGATAACTTGCTTCACATCTGCGGTGATGGTTTCCGAGAGAGGGGCGATTAGTAGCAGGCTAGGGATTAAGTAGCCGATAACGAAGACGTAGGGAATCACGTTCAGAACTGCACGAGGAGCACGGATGCTCTCTGCGTTCGGTCTGCTGGCAGTGCTACAGAAAATAAGGTGCAGACCAGCGTAGAGCGGTGCCGCGAAAGCAAAGGTCAAAGTCTGAGCGAGGACGCCGAAAATGAATGGGCTGTTTGGTTCAATGCAGGTCAGTTACTATCCGCATGTCTGCGAATGGGAGTCCACTTACAACGCAGCAACGGTCCAAGCATTGCCTTTCCTCCATGACTCGACTGTCAGAAGCATCCAAGCAGAGCCAAACGTTCCGGCAAACCCAAGAGAATGCAGCGTCAAAGTAGGAGTGCTTCCATCGGTCATCGGCCAAAAGAAAACAGTCAACACCGTGAGCAATCGATCAATGGGCCCAACGCCTGTGTAAACGGTGCGAAGAGGATCATCGCGTCCGGGCAATGTCTTCGATATAACAGATTGCAGTGCCAAATCATGCGAACCGTTAATGTGGGCGAAGTAAAACGCGGCGTATAGCGTCGAAACGCTGAGCAGGGGAAGCACGAGTTTCATCATTTTGTCGCTTTTGTCTTTCAAAAGAAGCTCTGTTCAATCCGGGGATTCTCATTATTTATATGTCGGCTGGAAGTATTCCCCGGTTGACCCGAATTGGAAAGTCTTGCGACATATACAGAATTACGGCGGAACTCTGGATGATCGCCTGTGTAGAACCGAGCGCGATCGCAATTATTACCGTGGAGACTCCATACGTTACTATAAAAAGAGTGTCGAGGATTATAATCACAGTCAAAAGTTG
>JAOYNC020020532.1:0-80472 GCA_025802115.2 Bertia moriformis
TTCACCCCCTCCCCCCCGAAAAGGCTAGCCAGGGCCGAGCAGACAAGGGACCAGAATGAATCCGGCCCCCAGATTCATCCCCCGCCCGGCCGAGCAGGATGACGTCCCGGTTGTCTCTTCTCTCGCCGAGGCAGCCTTCCCGGATGATCCCACATGGCTGTGGAGATTCCCGTACCGCGAAGATCACCTTGCGGACCACCAGCAGTGGAACCGTAGTACCTACCAAACCTATTTCGACCAACCAGAAAAGTACAAGATCGATGTGGTGTCGGACCCCGGAAACGAGTGCGGGCCAACCGTACCTATTGCGTTTGCGATATGGGATGTGCAACCGATGACGGCGGGGCAGGTGGCTAGTTAGTTGAGATTCGATTTTTCTTTTCACTCGCTGGCTTCTGATATTTTGCCATTCCTCTCTTTTCATTTCAGCGCCATATCACCTTGTACTCGGTTGCTCTTGTCTCCTTGTCTGCTGCTTCGTCCTCTTTTCTGTTTTCTTGTGGCGAGAGATGCGGGACCCCCGGGGGGTGTTTTTTAAACCCCGCTATAGCGCCCCCACTAACACCGGATCCCTCCATCCCCCCTCCAGATGATGGCACCCCCGAGGATCCCAGTCTGCCTTGCCTCCGACGGGACGCAAACCCGGCGAACGTGCGCGCGTACCGTACCGCCTTCGCCAACGCGTTTCAGGCCTACTTTGCCTACCGGGGCGAGCACCAGCTGGTGCTCGTCCAGCTGGGCACGCACCCGACGTTCCGCCGCCGCGGCGCGGCCACCGCCCTGATCCAGGCCGGGATCGCGCGCGCCCGCCTTCGACAGGTGCCAATCACGTCCTTCACCGGCTCGGTCGGCTACCCAGCCTACGTCACGCTCAGGTTCCGCCACCTGGGCGGGTTCGCGGTCCCCGCTCCCGCAGACGGGCGCCTTTTTCGTGTCGCGGCCATGCAGCGTTCGGACAACCTCGAGGACGAGTCGGCGGCTGCGCCGCTGCCGGCGCCGATACCGCTGCCAGCGCCAGAACCGCTGCCGGCGGCGAACGGCAACGGGCACCATCACCATGGAAACGGGCACGGAGTCGGACACGGAAACGGACACGGAAACGGAAACGGACATGGAAACGGAAACGGACACGGAAACGGACTCGGGGCCGGGGCCGGCGGCCACGCCCATGCCAACCTGGCGAACCCGATCGCGCGGATCAACGTTGACGTCTGCGACCGGGTAATAGCGCAGGGGCTGGACCTGATCCTGGACTTGTAAGTCGCCGGGTTGCTTGCTCTTCCCGCTGTCTCCTATCGAGTTGACTTGCTGTTTTTTCTCCGGTCCCTTTTTTCCAGTTGTGGGGGCGACGCTGACAACTGGATCTCCAGCTACCCGTTTCCGGACCCCGAGGTTCCGGACCCTCCGTCTCCTGGCGAACCAGACGACCACTCTCACGGCGACTCGTCTCCGGATCCTCCGGTTCAGGGCCAGCCTCATCCGTAGATACATCGAGATGTCGACCGGGCAGATTTAGGGCATACGCAGTGAGCGGGCAGCAGACCGCGCAGGACCGGATGGATTCGACAGGCAAGCATTGTATAGTTGGCGATTGGGCAGGGCTGGTGGGGCTCATGTACGGACTGGGATGGGGGATGGGGATGGTGCAGGGATGCGGTAGAGGGACCGGGTGCAGGACCCAGGGACAGGGGGGCGAGGGGTAGAGGGCGGCGTAGGATAGAGGGAGGGCATGGGATCGGGATCGGGATCGGGAGCTAAGAGGCGGCTCCTCTCTCGGGGGGGGGTTGCCGCTTTATCTCATTCGCGTCCACTTCTGGCATTCTTCCCAAATTATAGCCCGGGGCTAGAATACTACTATTGACTCCGCTTGGCGGTGTGGTCGTTATCGCTCGGCGATAGGTTCAAGAATCCGAGACCTGAGAGTGCGGCTAGCGCTTCCACCGCCCTCGGCTTGGGGCCGTGGGCGCACGCCTGCCTCTCTTCCCCACCGCCTCGGGCAGATCGATCGACTACAAGGTTCGAGAAGTGGTTTTCCTGCCGGCCACGGCTTGGCCGTGCGCTCGGCAGTGCGCTGGCTTCCACCGCCTGGTCCCGGCCGCCGCGCGGTGGTCCCCCGTCACCCCGAGGACTGCTCCCATGCACCCACTCCCCACTCCCTACCGCACGCTGGTTCCCCTAGTCCGCATCATGCAATCAGCCGCATGTTGCTTCGTTTGGCCGCCGCGTCCTGGCCGCGCAGTTTCGCCCCCCCCGTCACCTCGTGGAGAACCAGGGGAGCCTCTGCTGGCCAGCCCTGACACCGCGCAGTCGTGCCCCCGTTACCTCGCAGATAGGAACCCGAGACAGCGCCGTTAACCGCGCGATCGGGGTCCAAATCAGCCGAAGCAGGATACAGAGCGCTGCTGGTTTGTGACCTGGCCGTCTGGCCGACCAGATCGCACTTGGCCGTCAAGATACTCGGGTGGCAGTGGTGACCGTGGGAGGATACTGGGCATGTGGTCGAGGTGATGATCGTCAACCGGCCGGTCCTCGATCCGTCCTGTGGTCATTGCCATGATCAATTCAATTGCCTATTCATTAACTCGTCCTGTGGCCATGATAAACACCAAGAGCCCAGTTCTCAACTCATCCCGCGGTCATAATCATCACCACTGGCCCAGTCCCTAACCTGTCCCGAGGTGATAGTCGCTATCAGTTACCCAGTTCTCAGCACAGTCATCGCCATCATCAACCGGCCGGTCCTTTATGCCCCGAGCCTGCCGCGCCCGACGACATTCCATCCCAGGTCCAGTGCTACAATACTGAGCGTGCATGCCGAATGGACCCATCAGCAGGGTCGGGGGGGGGGGGTACTGACCCCAGCACCGACGGCACCGACGGCACCATCGCCGGCGCCGGATAGCCCCCCTCCCACATACGGCAACCCTCGGCGGCAACTATGCCGCCCCGCTGGCCGTCCCGTCCGTCGCAGCGCCCCGGCTGTCGAGGCTATTACCATGATGGACCAATACTCGAGCACTCTCCGCCCCCAACACCCCGACGAAGAGAACACATGTAAATGACGATAAGAGAAGGCGGGGTGTCCGACCCCGACCCCATCCGGACACCATACACAGGAATGAACAGTTTTACGTCGCCACATTACCGGTATCCGCCATCTCTTCGCTTCCCATCCAGTCATGACTCTACCCCCACTGCCACTGCCCCCCACCCGTCCTGCCTTGCCTGGCAATGCCCCCAACGCACACATACGCAAGAAATGATGGCAAGCAAATGGCCAGGGTTCACCAGCAGCCTCGCATCAGCCTATCACCCGCCACCTGCCTGGTTGCCGTCCACCCCCTTACACGCCCCCTCAAGACGAACCCACCATTAAGGCCTTGTCAAAGCTGGGCAGGATCTGGGTCATGTTGCGGTCAGTCAGCAGCCGATTCCCAGGAGACAGCATCAAGGGGAAATAATCTCACGTCCGCCGACAGCGAGCCCGAGTCGACCAGCCCCGACAAGAGATCCCGAGCCACTGCGAGATTTGCCTGCGCACCGCCGCCCCGTCCGATCAAGTATCCGGCCAGCTCGGCGGCGAAATCCGGGGCCAGCACGCGCTGGTTGGCCAGGTACCGGGCCAGGGCCCGGACGAGGTCGAGGAGCTGGTCGTGCGTGAGGCCGGTGATGGCGGTCTCGATCACGTCCCCGAGGCTGGCCCGATGCGAGGCGATAAAGGTGTGGTAGTAGATGTACGTGAAGGTGCCAAAGAGGAACTGGCAGTCCATCCTGTCGGTGATCCCGCCGTGGCCCGGGATCGAGTCGCCAAAGTCCTTGATCTTGAAGGTGCGCTTGAGGCCGGATGCGAAGAAGCCGCCAAAGGGCGCGATTAGACTCGCAAAGGTGGCGAAGAAGAGGGTGTGGAACTGCATCGGGGTCACGGTGATGGAGAGGTTGGCCAGCGCCGGCGGCAAGAACACCAGCGGCGGTAGCCGGTACTCGCGAGCGACAAACACCGGGTTGGGAACGCAGTCGAGCCCGGTGAACACGTTGGCGCCCAGGTCGCTGGCCGGGCAGGTGAAGTAAGACGACCGCATCAGGATGCCGGCCAGGACCATGCCGGCCACCACGGTGGCGCCCCAGGCGCCCACGAAGCCCTCGACAGTCTTCTTGGGGGACAGCTTGATGAGCTGGGTCCGGCCAAAGGTGATGCCGAACAGGTACGCGAAGATGTCGTTGGTGATCACCAGGGCGGCCGGCAGGAAGAACCAGACCATGCCCTCGAACACGTTGTTCATGATGAAGTGGGCCTGCACGACTATGAGGAAGAGGGCCATGTGGGTCCAGGCGAACTGGGTGAACTGGAACCGGTAGTGGTCGGCCTGGAGGGAGGCAACGAAGAAGACAAAGCCTGTAGCGAGAGTTAGCGGGGGGGGCGAGAGTTAGCGGGGGGGGCGAGAGTTAGCGGGGGGCGAGAGTTAGCGGGGGGGCCCGTAGGGTAGAGGCATCGGACCAACTCACCAAACACGTAGAGTAGGAAGCTGATGAAGCGATGGTGGGTCGCCAGCGGCAGGAGCACCCGATCGACGAGCACGATATGGCGGAAGTAGTAGATCACGCTCTCGCCGTAGAGGAACAGCATGGTGGTGGCGAGGAAGTACCAGTTGATGCTCTTGTTGATCCGCAGCTGGCGGGCCCGGCTCGGCACGCTCGCGATCGCGATCACCTCCTTGAAGGAGACAACCTGGACGACGGTGACGAGCAAGATGATGTAGATGTGGCCCATGAGCAGGGCCCCGAACAGACACGTCATCATGACGAATGTCCAGAGGGTCCGAGTCAGGAAGTTGGCCTTTTTCTTCTCGTACTCGGCCCGCCGCTCGGCCGCCGCCGCCGCCGCCGTCACGTCCGTCCCCGCCGCTGCCGACTTCCCGTTCTCTCCATGCCCCTCCTCGCCGTCGGACACGTCGCTGAAGCTGGATCGCCTCGCGCCGGTTGGTTCACCGTTGGGGTGGCCGGCGGCGGCAGCGGCCGGCTTGGCGTAGTGGTGGACCACGCGCGTCCCGCGCCTAGGCATTGCGACGGCGGACTCTTACGGCTAGGTCAGGTATCGCCGTCAGGCTCACTCGGGCTGGGTGGGAGAAGGGCAGCGGCTGAGCGGGGATTGGTGGCAGGCTGTTACGGGCGTGCGTGTGGAAACTCGGGCGCACGGCGGCCAATCCGTCTTTTTATCGGCGCCGGTTTCGATATGATCGATATCTTCCCCGGTGCGACTGTCGTCCGCGCGGGGGTGGTCTGGTTGTTGCAGAAGGAAGGCCGAGGGACGTAAAAGTTGGACACAGCACTGGTGTTCTGTCGTCATGTGAAAGAGGCGGCTAGCGAGGTGTGGCGTGGTGGTATGTAATGGGTGGGGATGGTGGTGGCTAGGGGGTGGTCGCCAGCCGACGCGGGGTCAGCGGCAGCTGCAGGCATGGGCTGCGGACCTGCGCTGAAGCGGCGAACAGCGAAGGGCACACAAACGGCGAGCGGCTGGGATCTTGATCAGAACCGTCGATCTTGCGGACGGCTCGATATCCAGGCTCCAGATCAGCAATCACATCAGACAAGTGTAGGCGGAAAGTTCTGCTGGCCCTACTGTAGTCGACGCCGGCCGATTATTTCGCTCGTTTGTACCTCGCTCTCGCGCTGTTGTTGCGGAACCCTGGATGCTCGCAAACGCTGTTCAGCGTGCGGGGCCGGAGCGCGCCCACTGTGCGGAAATTACAGAGTCCTCTGATGGAGCGGACCAGGCTGCCCCTGTGGACCAAGTCGGCCGAACAAGCCGGGCAGAGAGGGGGATGACCGGGCTGAGAATGGGCCACGCCGCGTGGCGTGAGGGAATCCACCCTCTGCAGCTTCCGCGGCCCCCTTCCCCTTCCCCCGCCTGGATCGCTGGTCTGGTCGGATTTATTTCCCTCTCGGAACCCGGAAAGAAGCAGCAGCAGCAGCAGCCAGACTGGCGGCCGATTTCGGGTCATTTGTTGTGGGACTGTTTCCGTCGCCGCCGCCGCGTACACGCAGGGCGGGCAAGACGGGCCTCCTCGACCCGAGGGGAGGGGGCCAGCGCGCGATCGGAAACTCGAGGACGGACCCGACCAGACAATGGCGAGCGAGAGTTGATACGAGATGGCCCCCTCCCGCCCCCTATGCCCGCCTGGTGGCCGAAACTGGCGCTGGTCGGCGGCGGGGTGGCCGATCGGCCGATCAATAGGACCGAGTCCGCCCCTCCACCCGATGCTGAATTCGCATTCATGATGGAACGCATGAAAGGTCCGGCAAGCAATCGGCACAAGACCTAAATCTCCGAGACGGCGAGAATAATATCTGCTCAAAATGTAGATCGCCCGTCCTCGCCTTTTGGCCGACTCGATTCTGCATTGATAAGAGGACGACCGGCCCCGCGCGATCCGGTCCCCAGTTACTCTCACCCACACGAGATATTTCCAGCCGGACCATTCAGCGTGTCTGGGCACCACGCCCAAGTAAAGAAAACTCCATGCACGCATACCGGGAAGAGGCATGCCGTCATGGGCTTGCTGGTTAGTGCACATGATCAGTCAGGACCCTAAGCATCAATAAGCAGCCGCCGCCGCCGAGACTGGCTGGCTAGCTGCTTCTGGAGGGCCTCAGATCAACAGACCGACCTGCGCAAGCCAAGTTCCCTGCTCGCGCCTCTGTCAACCTTTAATTACCCTTTCCCCTGTACCTCCCTCTCGTTTTTTGCATGTTGATGAGAAATCGAAGAATCCTTTTTCCCATTTTTTTTCATTTTCTCAAATTCGCCAACGGAGCTACCATAATCATGCTGACAGGCCCAGTACAACTCTGTCTTATTGTTCGAGTACATCGCCTTTTATCGGATCGGTCCGATCGCGCTAGCTCAAGGCACTGATCAGAGCAGTCCGGGTCGGATCCGAAAATCTCGCGCGGCCGAAAGTCAGGTTGTACGGCCCGAGAGCGAAATCCGTCCCGAGGTAGCGGGGGAGGCAGCCGCTATGGGGGGGGCTGACAACGGCAAAAACCATCGGCGGACTGGCCGAGCCACAAGAGAGACCGCCGGCCCAGCAACGGGATCAAGCCCACTGTCGATCGGATGGAAGCAACATCAAGGGCCGGATCCCCGTGGATATCAGGGAGGGACAAGTATAACGATATCCCAAGGACCAAGAACACGACCGCAGATATTTCATTCTGATGGGCCGGCGGCCGACGGGCGGATTCCGGGTCACACCAGGCCGCCATCATCCAATATTAGCAAGCCAAAGCGACTCGCCCGAGTAACACCTCGCAAGACCGAACCGGCAAAGATATCGGGAGAAAAGCGGACGATGTGCGGCCGGCTCGGAATGGCGGGTAGCACGGCCAGTGCACCCAGCATGGCCACCGATCAGAGGGTCTCCTGGTGGAAATCTCGGTTGTCTGTACGTGTGAGACTGGGCCATAGTGATCCCTCAACGACGGTGCCGCTGCGGCCGCCGCCACCGCCGCCGCCGCATCCGCTGACGCTGTCGATACAACAGCCACTTATCACGCGATTGGTGCCCTCGAGACCAAGACCAGGGCCCAATCCCTCGAAGACTTTATCTTCTCCAAACATAGCGTCAGCTGTCCCAATAGCTACCCCGAGGTCTTCGGATCCTCCAGGGATAGCATCAACTCAGCAGCCATCAGGGGCTGGATTTCCGAGGAAAGGGGTGCGCGACCTCGGACCAGCACCGAAATATTCGTGAGCTTGTAATCAAAGTCAACTTTCTCCACGTCCAAACTTCCACCGGAGCTGTTTTCTGAGACTGATCTGATGATCTCGACCGGTGGCAGTCTACCCCCGCCCCATACGCGAATCAAGAGAGTTTCTCGACGAAATTGACAGAAGGGTACGGCAGCCCAGCATTTCTGATTCGACTCTGGCGGAAGAAGCGAATCCCCGACTTCGGGCCAAGGCCCGGCCGCCGGATTACGATTGCGCTGTCGCGACGCCCGGCCATTGCCTCGGCTGCACGGACAGCGCGATGGACCTTGGGCGCGAGACAGTAGGGAGGAAGATGGCCGAGACAGGCACATGACATGGCGCCAAGCGCCGCGAGAGTGAATGGCCGAGGAGGGAATAACCGAGCGGACATTTGTCAGAAGGCGGGCTGCGAACCCGAGCCCGCAAGATTACCAGACCTCTCCGGATAATCGCGGACCATGGGTGTGCGGATGCCGTGCAAAGCCGCGATCTGGAAAGTGGGCTTCCCGGACGATCGCGTTCCAGGTGATTCAGGACATGAAAATTCAACATCTGGAGGGTGGGGTGGGGGTGCGGAATGCATGTATACATGTACCGACTGGTTCGGAATGGCAGTGGGCGTCCTGGTCATGGATCCATGGGGACGCAAAGCTGACCGGGCAAGACTGGCGATTCAAGCAGGACGGAAGAAAGGACGAGGGGTGGTTCTTGGGAGTATTACTAGACCGGACTGACGCAATCCATGGTTAATTTAATCATAACCTCACCCTGTTCGCGGCCTGACCGTCATCCGATGTGTGAATCTCGAACCGGATTGATCGATCGCGCTTACTGTTGGCGAGGCAGACGGAGCCAGAACGACGAGACAGACCCCCCAAGGCGAATGACGTCATCGCCCAATGGCCTCACTCTTGTCTCAAGACGAGTGTCAGCCATCCCTGCTCCTTTCATCTCGCTACTACCCGACGACAGCGAATCGCGACCCCGCTACATTCAAAGGCTGGCAGCCGTCCAGCCTGCCCAGCCAGCCACCATGGCATCCCCACCATCTGCTCCCCGCCATCAGCTCTTATCGCGTCTTGGCCTGCCTTGCCAGCGGTCGCCTGATCCCCGATCCAGCAACCCCGGCCGCAGTGACCAAGTCGTCCCAAGACATGGCCGCAACTGAGGCGCCTGACCGCCATCGTCATCCGCCCTCCCGCCGCCGCCCTCGCCGCCCTTGCTGCACTTTTCTCACCCCTCCTCATCGCAGATCTCATACCACCACGCTCCGTCTCTTGCTTCCGCCAACCGATCTCCGAGATACCTGATCTCCCTGCGCGATGGACGACCGACTCGACATCTCCGTCATGCAGGCCGAGACCCGGCACCGCGCCGGCTTCCCAGCCTTCGAGGCCTCACTCCCCGACCCCCGGCCGCAGCACGGCATCCTCGCGTTCCCACTGTGGGACCTGCTCTCGCATCTCGGGCCCCTCAACCCGGTCGCGCTGCCGGTGCAGGCTGACGACGTGGTCTGGCTTTTTGATAACACGGCCCACCGTGGCACGGCATCGCTGCCGCTCTCGCTGACTCTGCCCTGGCCGCTGGACCGCATCGGCGCCGCGGTGGGGAGCCAGCTCAGCGCGTGGTGGCCCAGATCCGCACCCGGTCCTGCATCCGAGGAGGATCAGCAGCGGCAGCAGCAGCCGTGGACTGCCGAGTTTGTGGCGGCCGTGTTCGAGCAAGACTCCCGCTCTGCCGTCGTCGAGACCGTGGCCGATATCGCGCAGCGGCTCGGGCTGGCAGCCGATGCGCAGGAGCGAGCAACCATCGAGCGGCGCCTGACTCCATTCCTGCTGCACGTCCGCCCGGGCCGGAAGATCCGCATCCAGCAGGGCGATAGAGAGCTGCGGCTGGGGCCGACCGGCTCGGGCGGGGTTGCCACGGCCGCCCTCGAGGTGGGACCACCGCCGCCGCCGCCGAGCGGCAGCCATGGCGGTGGAGGCGAGCCGAGGCAGGGCAAAGCCCTCGTGCCCCCGCAGACGCAGGGGATCCTCGACCTGCAGACCTTTTACGCCGGTCCCGAGGGATGGGCCGTCATATCCGGTGAGCTCGAAGCCGGCCCATACCCACCCACATCTCAAAACACCTCCGACCCATGGCTGACGTCATCGCCCTACAGACATCGACGACACCATCAAGGTCACCATGACCAGCTCCCCCACCGGCATCCTCCGGTCCACCTTTGTGGACGACCCGGTCCCGGTCGCCGGCATGCCCGAGTTCTACTCGGCCGCGCTCGCGCTCCTGCAGTCGGTCTCGCCCTCCGCCGACCGCGTTCCGTTCTTCTACCTCTCGGCCTCGCCCTACAACCTGTACTCGCTCCTGCGGCCGTTCCTCCGCGATGCCCGCTACCCTCCGGGCCAGCTCCTGCTGCGCGACTCGAGCTGGAAAACGGTGGCAGGTCTGCTCTCGGCTCTGACGGTGGGCACGCGCGAGTACAAGGTCGGGCAGATGCGCCGGATCCGGACCTGGTTCCCGCGCCGTCGATTCGTCTGCGTCGGCGACTCGACTCAGTCCGACCCGGAGGCGTACGGGCAGATGTACCGCGAGAGCCCGGCCGGCTGGATCGGACTGATCCTGATCCGGCGGGTCACCGACATCGCCGCCGTCGGGATCCGGGAGAAGAACGAACCAGCCCGATTTGAGAGGGCGTTTGAGGGCGTGCCGCGGGAGGTGTGGCGGGTGTTTGAGGATCCGGGGGAGTGCGCGAGGGCGGTGGAGGAGCTGGTGGGTGCGAGAGGGTGATGACTTGTTGGGATGCATCGGGGTTGATCTTGGGGGGCACCGTTCCCAATCAGAATTGGCCGTTCTGTAGCTATAGTGGGGGGGGCATTTACGGGGTGGGTGCTGGCTCGCCGTCTCATCATACATGCGCAATTCAAGTCGGATTTTAGTTAGTTTGGTATAGGGTATATCTGATTCCATTTTACATGCGATCGTCCTACCTCCCTCGTCTCATCAGACTCTCTCCTCAGAATAGATACCCGCCGTATTCGTGAAGCGCACTTGTGGATTGATATAATACGGGGTGTCGCCCATGCTGACAAGGACCGCCGAACCCTGGATGGCAACTTTGGGGAATCTCAAGCCCGGTTCGTGTTGGGAACAGCCGTCCAATTTCGCCCTTGTTATGATTGCCATCAGAACCGGTACCCGGCTATTCGACGGCCGGCCGTGGACGTGGTGCTGCTCGCTTATATGCTCGACCCTCGGGCATCCCCGGATAAGAGTGATGCCACTCCCCCTTCTACCCCCAACCATCCGCCAAACACGACAAGAGCAATCCAGGCCCAGACATTAAAATGGTAGAATCTACCCAGATGTAGGACGTGCCGTCTCGGAGCGCGCCCAGAGGAACAACCGCCCCCCCGCACCCCGTATCAGAACAGCCGCACAACCAGCACCACCATCACCACGGCCGCGCCCAGCGCGCCTCGCGGCGTCGGCACCGACCCCACGCCCCCCCCCGCCTTGACCACCACATTATCCGCCACCCGGTCCTTGTCCGGCGCGTAGTCGAGCGCGGTAAAGTTGCACTGCTTCACGATCTGATTCATGATGGAGCCGGCGTCGCCCGCCTGCCGGATGCAGCTGGCGCACAGGCCAGCCACTGTCCGGACGTCGAAGCTCTCGTTGGCGCAGACGCAGTCCTTCTCGGTCGCCTCCTGGGCCTTGCGGTATACTTCCTCCGCGTTGGCGTATGCCCACGCGCTGGTGGCCGGGTTCAAGACCACGAGGGAGGGGGTGGCCGAGAGGGAGAGGAGCGGCGGGGGAAGTCGTAACGGCGGAGGCGGCGGCGGCTGCGGCGGCGGAGAGGGGGGCGCCGTCGTGGTCGCCGCGGGGGTCAGGCGGCTGATCATCATGGTTATGGTGCAGGTCGTGGTTCCGCCGGCCCCGGCCTGGTTCTGGTCTAGGCTGCTGCCGCCCTGCTGCTGTCCTGAAGACGGCGCCGACAGCAGCGGCAGCAGCGGCGGCGGCGCCGGCGACGGCGGCAACGGCGGCGGTCCCACCACCGTCGTGGTGACCGTCACCGTCAGCGGGACGGCGGGTGTGGCCGCGGTCAGAGTTGTCGTGGTGGAGTCATCTCCGCCGCCGAATACGCCTAGTATGAGCCGCCCCGCGGGCTTGGCCGTGTGGCCTCGACGCGCCAGTCTCAGCTCGAACGCGCCGGGCTCCACCTCGCACGCCGCCGTCAGCTCGACCATGGGCCCGCATATCGCTGCGCACTCGACAGGGACGTCGGCGGGGAAGAGGGCGTCCGCTCGACTGGGGGAGGGCGAGAGGGCGAGGGCGAGGGCGAGGGCGAAGAGGGGGCGGATGGCGGCCGAGTGGAGCATGGTGGGTGGATAGTCCACTGCGAGATGAGGACGCAGGTGGATGATCTTGAGCTCCTGTCCCCGCCCCCCCCCGCCAGGACGGACCACGTACCGCGCGGGTGGAAATGGGGCCGTAAAGTAAAGTATATCAGAAAGAAAAGATGCCGATGGGCGATCGGTCGTCCTCCCTTGGGACGACTACTGGCCGGACGTGGAAAGGATCCGGCGGTGAGAAAAGAATGGGAGCAGGTGACGTTCTGGACCGGCCAGACAACACCACCGGCCGGACGTGGAAAAGGACCACAGCGAGCAAAAAGAAATGAGGCAGGAGCAGATGGTGCTCCGGATCCGTCCAGGAAAACCGGCGGCCGCGCGTGGGAAAAGAGGGAGAGGAGCTCTTCGCCCGTCAGGGATTCGCCTCTGACCGGGCGCGGAAAAGAACGGCAGCAAGGGACCAACGACCACGGACCGGGCGCGGGCCGGCAGGGGAAATGATGGAGCCAAAACCAAAACGTACCACGACCCGGCGTGTGCGTGTGTTTGTTTAACGAGGATCAGGGCCAGGCACGTCGAACCAGCTCGCGGCGCACTCGCAGAGCCCCCCCCGGCCTGGTTTCGGCCCCTTGATTCCTATTTCGGGCGAGAAGAGACGGAGAGGAAAGGCACGGCTGCAATGTTCCCCGGCGAGCCGCTCGCGTGCCTCAGAAAGAAAAATTGACACCCCCTTTTCTCTCCCACCCTTATCGTAATAACATACTCTCAAAACACCATGTGTCGCGACACGAAATGCGGGCCGGGGCACCTGCATGACGTCGGATACGCCGCGAGCTGGCTATAAAGGATCCAGGGATCCCCAGCCATTTTAGATAGATAGGGACAAATCAATTTCACACCCTACCACTCCATCTCCAGCCTCACACCATGGTTCGGCCTCTTTCGACTCCTCAGAAAGCGCGCTTCTACCGGGCCTATCTCGGTAATAGAGAGATCTCAAAACCGATCGCATTTAACGCCCTCTGCCGCTCCCATCAGGTTTCCCGCTCAACTGGCTATGCTATTCTCAAGATCCCCCCCGAGAGCGAATTTCGAAGGTCAAGCCCATCAAACCCATTCAAACCAGAGCGGCGAGGCCGGCCAAGAATCCTCACAGAAGCCCAGGTCGACCAGATGTGCGAAATCCTTCAAAACGGTGGCTCCGACACGAGGACGCTTTCGTGGCGCCAGCTAGCCGAAAAAGCCGGCATCACCACAGCCTCGGAATCAACGATACGCGAGTCAATGAACAGTCGTGGCTGGCAGAAGTGTCAATCAGGCAGGTGCCGCTGCCATAAGCTGAAGCGATGCCGGCCGCGGCGCCGTGTCAAAGCTCCCAAAAGAAATCTCGCCTGCCCGAATGAAAATGAAACGCCCCCTTTAGCTCCTCGCGCGCCACACGACATTGCGGCAGGGGGGTGGTACGACTCAACCCCCCCGTGGAGAGGAAGAGAGCGGATTTGTCTTGTTGGGAAATTTGATGCGTGCTCTGGAGATTTTCGCCACAGCCGGGGGAATGTCCATTCTCGGCCCGCCATGATCGGGGGAGTGTCTATTCTCTGTTCGTCATGGTCGGGGGGGTTTACTCTCCGTCCGTTACATTCCGGAAAGGTGTCTGGTCCTGCCGACTTGAAAGAGGCGGACACAGATAATAGAATGAGGATGATGATGGTAGCTATGATGGTCGAGGTTGCTGTTCTCCGTTGAACGTTTCTCCGTTGAACGTTTCTCCGTTGAACGTTTCTCCGTTGAACGTCTACTTGTGTAGCGAGCCGAGGGCAGCCGAGTCTAGATGATTGAAGAAATGCAACGACGAACTGATCTCTTTCTGAGCCCGTCCTCGCCTGATTGCATGCCTTTGATCTGCCGCTGTGCTGCAGCAGCTGCTGCTGCTACTGCTCAATTGCGTACGTAGTGGACCTGCGATCAAGGCCGCGATTACTGCATCCCCGATCGCGGAATGGACCGAGCGGCGCTGGGCAAGGGGGAACCCCTCAGATGACAATGCGCCAGGTCGAGAGCTATGCCGGTCTGCTCGAGCCCCCGAGAAGCATACGGCGAGGCGGCACCCACCTCCCTAGTGATAATTCTGCCTGTCCAATCGAGCGCACGGAGAACAGCAACGTCATGTCGCTGGCTGGTGGCGCGGCAAAGCGGCACACGCCGAGTCGATACTCCGCCCACCGACTTGGGCGGCCGACAAGAAATCCTCAGGCTAGCCAATCAGCCGTGTTACTTCCAGACGGCACGCGCGCACAGTCGGACCGGGGCGTCCCGACCCAAGTACCCGATAACAAACACTCTGCGACGCTCCCTTGTGAGACCTGTGGTCGGCGGGAGCGCGGCGCCGGCACTTGGCTGGCCGACTCGAGCGCCCGCCGCCAGAGCCCCGTCGCAAGCTCGAGCTCAGGGCGCGGCTCAGCCTATATCAGCTGCCCCGGCCCGCAAGTTTCTCGCCCACAGCCAACGGACATGCTCTACTGGGCCTGTCCCAGGACCCAATCAGGCCCCGCTCGCGCTGCACTGCATTCGGCGCGCAGGTCATCGAGCGGAGCACTTCGGGCCTGCACCTCGGGGTACTCGGGGTACCATCAGAGCCAGCGAGACCCTGCGCTGGTATCGGCATGTCACCGGGATCCCAGCGCTGGTGGATCATTATTAGCATGCCACCGTGACCCCCGGCCCTGGCAGTTAAGAGCCACCGCGACCGCAACCACAGCAGGTTGACTTTGCTGGCATGTCGCCGTGACTGACGGCAACCCCAGTAGGCTGAGATTGTTCGCATGTAGCCGTGACCCCCCAGCCCCGATGGTTATCAGCACCATGTCGCTGGCAACCAGTCCCAATACGTTACAAGGCAAGTCTCCGTGAGAGCATCCCCAGTAAATTATTCATGTCGCCGGCAGTCCCGGCCCGAGTACGTTACTGGCCCGGCCGTCGTGACCCCAGCTCTCCTCCTTCATCTCACCGTTGACGACCTTGCCCTGGGCGCACGCAGCCTGGACCAACCCTCAGTATCATCCGGGGTCCAAGGTCGGACTGGCATCCCAGTCCAAGATACAGCCCACTCTATAGACGTCTAAACTGTACACCGGGCCAGACTGAACCCGAACCCCTCCCGTCACTTGGATGTGAGACCCTCCTCGGGCTCTTTCCCGTCAGCATGCGATGCCCCGTCTCGCACAGGCCGCAGCAGTCCCGCACGAGGCCCATCGCCGCCACTCTTTCAACCCCGGCCGTACTGACGCCCATTAAGTCAAGACCGGCACCCCCCCCAAGTAGGGAGCAGACCCAATCACACCCCTGCCTGCCGCCCCACGCTCTCGAACCGGATCCCCAGCTTGGCAATCTCGCGCGCGTCGATCACCCCCCGGCCGTCAAACAGCCACTTGGGCTTGGTCATGGTGGCCGAGATCTGGACCCAGTCAAGCCGCTCCCGGGGGCGATACTCCTCGGCGGAGCCCATCCCGGTCGCGTGGCCCGTCTCGACCGCCTCGCGCTCCCGCTTGCAGTCCGGGCAGTCGGCCGGGCAGGCCGGCTCGGTCGCGTACCGGCCGAGCGGGTCGTCTGGAGCGCCCGAAGCCTGCACGAGGAACTTGTGCAGGGCGAGCAGGTCACCCGGAGACGGCTGCTGCTGCTGCTCCTCCTCCTCTTGCTCCTGCTGCTCCTTGGCGGCCACGGCCAGCGGGCGGGGATCCGACGCGGCGGCCACGGCGGCGGCGGCCTTGGTCTGGGCTTGAGACTTGGGCCGCTTGTTGCTAAACTCGTCAAACTCGGTCGCGATGATGACGGCGGTGCTGCCCTGGCAGGCGTCGTAGCCGTTGTCGTGGACGACCACCACATTGGTATGGCCCAGGATCGCAGTGATCTCGTCCTTGACCACGAGCGGGTTGCAGCACGGGTCGAACACGGCGACCTCGCGCGGCCGCTCCTCGAGCAGGGTCCGGATCATCTCCAGGGCCGGGGCCTCGCGCGTGTCGCTCGTGTTCTTCTTGAAGGCGTAGCCCAGGATCGTGATCTTCTTGCCGACCAGCGTGTTGTTGAGGCAGCGGACCACCCGGTTCGAGAACCGGTCGCGGGCGTAGTCGTTCATCCGGACCACGCCGCGCCAGTAGTCGCCCACCTCCTCGAGCCCGCACGACTCGGCCAGGTAGACCAGGTTGAGGATGTCCTTCTTGAAGCAGCTGCCGCCGAAGCCAATGCCGGCGCGGAGGAACTTGTCGCCGATCCGGGGGTCGACCCCGATCGCGCGCGCGACCTCGTCCACGTCCGCGCCCGTCTTCTCGCACACGGCCGAGATCGAGTTGATCGAGCTGATGCGCTGGGCCAGCATCGCGTTGGCCACCAGCTTGGCCAGCTCGGACGACCACACGTTGGTGGTGATGATGCGGCCGCGCGGGATCCAGGCCGCGTAGATGTTGACCACCAGCTCGGCCGCGGCCCGGCCGGACGGGGTCGGGTCCGACCCGATCAGGATCCGGTCGGGGTTCAGCAGGTCGCCGACGGCGGTGCCGGCGGCCAGGAACTCGGGGTTGGAGAGGATCTCGAAGTGGACGCCGGGCCGGTGCATCGCGAGCTGTCCACGAGCCGGTTAGACAAGGAGGGCCCACGGGGAGGACTGGCTGGGGGGGAGGACTGGCCGGGGGGAGGGAGGTGGTATGTGGGGGGAGGGGGAGAGGAAGTATGTGGGGGAAGGGGGAGAGGGGAGGCTACCGTCTCGTGCACCAGCTGGGCCGTCCGGACCGGCACTGTCGACTTCTCCACAATGATCGAGCCCGGCCGGGCGTGCAGGGCGACCACGCCGGTGACGGCCTCAAAGGCCGTCATATCCGTGGCGCAGCCGGCGCCAATGCCGCGCTCCTTGGTCGGGGTGTTGACGGCGATGAAGATGACGTCGGCCTCAGCAATGGTCGCGGCGACATCGGTGGAGAAGAACAGGTTCGGCGTGCGCGCGGCCACGTCAATCGTCGACGATGGCTCGCCCTCACCCGGCCCGGGGCCGGCATTGGCGAAGCGAAAGGCCTTGGCGCCATCGCGCGCCACGCGCACAATGTCGTGTAGGCCCGGCTCGTAGATGGGCGGATGGCGCGAATTCCAGCGCCGGATCCGGGCCGTATCGCGGTCGACGACCGTGACCTTGAGACCGGGGTTGTGGTACGCAATCACGGAGGCGGTAGGGCCACCTGAGGTGGTCGGTAGTTAGCATGGGGGTCACCCTTTCGAGGAAGGGGGCGCCGGGTCCAACGATGTCAGGGAGCGGCGAAGCCCGCGGAGGCCGGCAGGAGCCCACCAAGACTCGAGGCGGGAACGGCATGATCTATTTCTGCCACATCCAGCGTCGATTGGGCCAGACAAATGATGAGAAAAGGACCTGAATTCAGAACAACGCACCGACGTATCCGGCTCCCACGAAGCAGACATTCTTGATCTCAGCCGCGCACAGGCTGTCTGCGGTAGCCGACGCAGCGCCATTCTGCAGGGCCGCCCTGGCATTGCTGTTTCCACGGTTGTGACCGGTGGCGACCGAGGTGGCGACGGGCGACATTGCTGCTGCTGCTATGTCAGTTCTTGCGGTGGATATGCTGCGGCTATGCTGCGGCTATGCTGTGCTCGTCGAGCGAGTCCAGATGTGCGGCCGGTCGAGTATAGGTCTGGCCGGGTGCTCAGGTAAAGAGGGTGGAAAAGACAGTATGTCAAAAAGGGAAACACGGATGGCTGCGAAGGGGCAGCGGGATCCGAAGTAGTAGGAACACTCAAGTATTATCGGAGCAAAGAGGGTACAGTACCCCACTGCCTTTAAGAGAAACGAACGACGTGGCCCCCCCCTCCCTCCTCCGGCGTGGTTTCGCGCGCGCGTTCGCGCCCTGGTGGATGACGACGCCGTCGCCTATCGGCTGTCTCCGATCTTGGCTCTGGCCTGGTCGTGTGTGTGTCGTGCCTCTGCCCTTGCTGCCCCTACTGCCCCCCTCCCCTTCCCCCCAGCGCCGAGTACGCTTTCCTGTGAGGCTGAGGTCCCGGGCTGACTCGTAAAATGAGGGGCTGGGCCTTCAATTAGCTCGCGCCGTATGTACGCATGTGAGAATACTCGTGGGAAAAAAACCACACCCAGCCACTCAGCCGCCAGGCCAGGAAGATCGACGCGGCGGAAGGGCGGATGCCGGATGCGCGAGTGCCAAGCCTGCCAAGGCGGGCCACACACAGCACACGTACTGCCAGCTCAGCCGGTGGTCTTTGGCCCATTTTCGCTCTGCCTTCTATTGTTTCATTTTCGCTTCCGTTGGAGATCTCCAATGCTCGCGGCAGCTGAGCTCGGTAGCCGAGTTCTCGCCTCTGCTTCTCACCGCCCCAGCTCCCATGCTGGGTTCCCCCCGTCTCTCACTCTCCGATCAGCTGACGGCCCCTCCCTGTCGGATGAGGAGCAGTCAGATCATCCGGCTTAACCGGAACATGGTATTGAAAGACTTGTGACGCGGAGGAGGAAGACCGCGCGTCCGGGTAATGAGGTGGCGCACGGGCAAGACTGCTCAATTTGTGTGGTAGGAGTCAACGCCCTCAGGTTGATACCGCCTCACGCGGTCTGCTCTAATTTAGCGGTGTTGGGCTAGCGCAGATGGCCCCCCCCGCTGCGCGAACTAACTAGCTACTCATGGACGCGGCTGGTGCTGGTGCTGTGCCGCCACCAGCGGAGTTGTCCGGAGCCCACACGAAGCTCACATAGCACGTCAACGTCAACGCCGTGTTCTCGGTCGTCGGGAGCGGCAGGGTGTTCCCGACTGGTCAGGATGGCTTGCTGCGGCCCCCTCCCTCTCGTATCATGTTTCAGCCCGGCTCTTGGCACCGCGCCACAGGGTCACTGCCAGGGAAGGTCAGCCGTACGCTGCTGAGTGGCAGCCCGGGGGGCGGGGAAGAGGGCGGGAGGGGACGGATGTGCGAGTGGTGTGGCGCCTCGCCGTCATTAAACTTCAGTCCGTGGGCGGGCGGTGGCTGGATTCGGTCCCGGTAGTGGATGGAATCAGGCCGATAATGCAGTTCAGGCTCGGACCAAAGCTCGGGCTGCCCTCTGCCGAGGTGGCGTCCCCTCCCTTGCTTGGTGTTAGCACGAGCGAGCGAGTCGGCACCCGGCGTCGGAGATGACGGTCTGATTCTTTGCCCTTGGCACGCCTCGCTGGCGCGCTCCCTCGCTCCGACCTGCCGGCGCCGGCTCGGATTCGCGAGCTAGCGGTGGCCAGCGGCGGTGCTGGAATTCAAGCCCACAGCGGGCGAGTCCGTGCTGGAGGTTCCCGAGACATATGGTACCGCCATCTGGGAAACGGCCTGATGAGCAGCAGACTCGCGAACGCGTCCGTACCTGGGCCCGGTGCCGTGGTGGTCAAAACAGCGGCAGAACAGCAGGGAGCCGAGGCGGCAGATCCGCAGACCGGCAGCAAGCAGCAGGGGAGCAGGGCGGCCGCCTGAGGGCGGAACGGCAGCAGCAGGAGCGCGACAGGGCGTCAGTGCGGCCGGTCAGTGCGGCCGGCAAAGCCCACCCCCGCCGTCCGGCACGACGGCACCCGGCGCCGCCCCCTTTTATCGTGGCTGGACTCCCGGGTATATGATTTATCGGCTGCCGGGTTTATGTACTTGTCAACTCCTACTCGCCCGATGCTCAGACCTGGACAGAGCGGCGCTCAATATCGGCACACCCGCAACCGCACAACGAACCAGTCAGGCCAGCCGATCTTGAGGTGCGCTTGTTTCCCACCTGTGTGAAGCCTTACTTCTCACCTGGATTCAGGTATGGGATACGAACCGGGCAGGACAGCAGCCATCCTGCGGAGGCCGAAATCCGGGTCTTACGCGAAGCGACGACGTGCGACACTTCTGAGTGAATAACACAACCGCCCTATACAGTCTATATATTCGAGGCCATACCACGTCTGATAAACACCCCACCCCCCAGCTGCAGCCCCCTCCTTTTCCACATGGACAGACGCCCATTGGTGCAATATTGACACACAGAAGAACAGAAGCCCAAGAATTCGACGACAAGCAGTCGCCACTGAACATCTTACACGCCATGCCATCCGACAACACTGGTCACACCCATCTCATCTCTCTACCCTCTCTGCCCATCGCATCCGCCACCCTAAAACGTGTTCTTGGTTGACCGCATGACGGCGGCCTGGCGCGACCGGAACGAGTGCGCATAGTTATACCGCTGATACGTCCCGAACCCGTATGCGGCCACGCCGAGGACGAGCCACGAACCCGTGATCACCAGCCCGATCGGGAAGATCAAGATCTGCACGCCGGGGAGCACGAACGCGATCTCGCCGGCGCGGAGGAGTGCCTGCTGGTCCTCCACCCGCCGCAGCGCAAGGCTGGTGGCCGACTCGAACGTCATGTTGGAGAAGGCGCCGACCAGGAAGGCGGCCTCGTTGGGGGACACGTTGGTGGTCGACACCTTGCCGTCGGGAGCGGTCGCGCTCAGGGTGAGTGTTGGTATGACGAGCGCCTCGATGTTGGGACTGGAATTCGAAAGAGCGATGCGGTTAGCGGTGGGTGGGGGGGGGGCACTCTGGATGGGGTGGCTGTGCGGGCAGGGGCATGGGAGGGAGGACAACTGACACCTCCATCGAGCCCGTCATCTTGGTCTGGTCAATCTGGCCTATAAACAGGTAGGTGCGCAACAGCTGCGGGTTGGAAGCCCGCCGCACCACTCGGCCCATTGGCGGTCCTGCCATCTCGACCTCGATATTCCGGGCCATGAGACTCGTCGCGGCCGGAGCAGGCGGAGCCGCGGCGGTGCCGGTCGCGGTCGTGGTGGTGTTATCGTTGACCAGGCTTACACTGGCGCCGCTGTACATCAGACCGACCTGGATGTCCTGCGGCGCGACACCGGCAAAGTCGCCGGTCGGGTCCGAGATCTTGAACAGACGCAGGTCCGCCGTGAACCTGCCCGTCACGTTGTTAAGCAGCGGAATGTTGTAGCAGATGGCCGCGCCGGACGGGTTCGAGGCCCCGTCGAGGGTGGCGAGCTGAGCCGTGCAGCAGGCCGTCACCTCGCGGTTCCACTCGGCCGCGTCAACGGTGGTGCCGATGAAGCCCGGGCCCATGGCCGTGGTTGTTCCGGGCACGGCCGAGGCGGTGGCGCCGGCGGCCTGGCGCACGGCAAGCAGCTCACCGACCGCATCGTAGTCGGAACTGTCGACGAAGGCGAGCGCGGGCGAGACAGCCGCGAGAGCGGCTGAGACGGCGATCAGCCCGAGTCGGCGGCGCATCGTGGCGGCAGGTCCGGTCAGACTCTCGAGCCGGAAAGAAGGGTATTGTAGAATTAGTAGCGCGGTGGGCACGTTCTCTTATCCCGTCCGGCGGTCGATTACGTGCCAGATGGGCCGGCGGGTATAGGAAAAGAAGTACAGAAGGAGAAGAACCGAGGGACCTGCCCAGCGCCAACAGAGACCAAATGCCAAGCCTGGTGACGTTTCTGATCTTGATGATGTTGATGATCACGGAATGTCGAAGAATGTGCACGAGAGGAACTGGGAGGGAAGGAGGCCGGAGAAAATTGGACCCAACCCGAGAGACACCAGCTGCCGACTGTCCAAATTACGTGTAGGAACGGGACGAGGGGGAGGGCGCGCGCACGGGGCTGCTGCGTATTGCACACACATATGCCGGCCGGCGTCAGGGTGAGACGAGAAGCAGCGGCAGCGCATCGTATGCGGTGCAGGCAGCGCAAGCGCTCGTCAAGCGCGGCAAGGGGGATGGTTGCAATCGTTCGATAAGCCGCCAGGGGCAATTCAGGGGCTGTGTCGCATCATGGGCCAGGGGTAAGAGGACTTGGCTAGCTGATATCAGCTAACTCAAGTGGGCAGCCTTGTTCGATTAATTTTTTTTCTTCTTCACCACGACTTCAGTCGGCCAGTTCCAGACTCGAGAGGCCTCGGTGTTGGGACTCGATCTCGCTGTATCGGTCCTCGGAAAACTGACTGGCCAGTCAGGTCGCTCTGGCTTCGGGCTCGAGGTAGGAGAGCGGAAGGGCGGATGCGCCGTTGGACGGGGCGGCGATGAAACCCTTGACGAGACAGGGCTTCTGTCGGGAAGTAGCAGGCGGCAGGGGTAGTGGGCCCTCCCCTCACGCACGTCTAGCCAAAGCACCAGCCCCGCGAGGCTGGGGCTTCTGGTGGACGGCAGAGGCTCGTCCTGGCTAAAATTATGGAGCAGCGGTACTCCGTGTGCGCCAGTCTGTATCATTTCTTTACACCCATCTGCTTCTAATTAATTGAGGGACCATACATAAATGCGATCCAAAAATCGCGTGATCTCTGCAACACCCCCCCCGCCCCAGGAGTAAGAAGACGCCTTGCTGTCTCGGCTCGGCTGTCGAGTTGTGCTCGAATCCGGACAGAAATAAATAGAAACAGTCCCCGCAGCTGAGGGTGTTTTCTCGATGACCATCACACCGGCACGCCGGCCGGCAGCGCCGCCCCCGCCCCGAACACTGCATCGGCCCGGACCAGGTCCCCCTTCCGCCCGGCCATGTCGGCGTGCAGCACGTGGAAGAACGAATGGACGATGGAATCGGCCACGGACGGCTTCAGGCGCGACTTGTCGCTTGTAAAGTGCCGCACGAACACGCCGTTGCACTCTCCCGTCTGCTCGGGGAAGCCGTTGGCCTCGGCGCAGGGCAGTTCTCGGAGGGCGGCCCAGTAGCGGTCGGTGCCGCCGCCGTACCGGACGTACTCGCTCCAGGCGCCCATCTCGGCCGGAAAGGAGGTCTTGAATCGGTCGCACCCCTCGACCAGATGCGGGCACTCGACCCACCGGTCCAGCATCTCGAACGCGATCGGGGTGTTGCGCACCGCGAGGAAGCCCGGGTTGTCGCGCAGGTGGCCCTTGGCGTCGTAATGGGTCGGCACCTTGGGATCCGGGTGACGCTTCCGGTCATTCGCCATGGCGAAGGCGACGTCTTCGGTCAGGTTCCACCGGTTCATCAGCCACTCAAACGGCAGGTTCAGGTTCGGGAAGATGGCGTCGGTGTCGAGGGAGACGACGACGTCGTAGTCGGCCAGCACCGACTTGATCGCCGGGATCTCCGCCCAGACGGGCGAGCCCCACGACGGCTTGGCGGTGCGGATGAACCGATACGCGTATCCATGTATCAGCGCGTAGGCGTAGTGGTTGAGCATCCCCGGGGATGTTCCGGCCATGCGGGCCCACTGGAGCGGGCCCGGGGCCCAGGCCTCGTCCGGGCCCTCAAAGCCACGCCCGTCCATGTCGAGGATGAGGAGGCGGCGGCCAAATGGCTCGCGGACGGGGGCCAGTCCGGGGGACAAGTCGTACTCGACCCCGTCGTGGGTGGTGATCCGCGGCGCGTCGACCGCGGTCTTGTAGCCCCTCCACGCGGCCTGCAGCAGGGCCGAGAGAGGGGCATCATTGAGAGAGGGCGGGGGTGGTGATGGTGGTAGTGGTGGTGATGGCGGTGATGGCGGTGGTGGCAGATACGAGGCCGGCGATGATGATGATGCCGCAGCTGCTGCTGCCGCCGAGGCGGAGGCCCAGCTTTCACCGAACATGTGCGGGAAGTAGAGGAGAACGAGTACGATCTGGGCCAGGACCAGAGCTGGGAATAAGAAACGTGCCGGCATCAGGCCAAGAGCCATGGCGACTGTCAGCGAGGAGAGGATAGCCTCGAGCTGGAACCGAAAATGAATAGAGAGGGGGAGAGGGGATGGAAGAGGGGAAATAAGAATGACACAGAACGGGAAAAGATGCCGAGCCGAAGTGCTGGCCCGCATGGTGGTGGGCGGTGGGAGTTGGGTGACAGCCAAGTCAAGCAACTCCGGTCCGGTGTTGACGCAGTCAGCTGATCCTCTTCCCATGGGACATGAGACGTGGGGGACTGGTTGCCCACAGCACATGCGGGCGCCCATCCCACTCCAGCCGGAGAACGAAGTGACGAGCCTCCAGCCAGGCCCATCTATCAACGAGCACGACTGAATAATGTCCCATAGATTCCTTGGAGTTTAAGAGTATCGTATGCGAAACCTAACCGTCTACAACTCCTCCCGACTATCACGGCCTGAAAAGCCCGTTTTGTATGAGGGAACAACGAGGTGTAATGGTCCTGGCGCCCTTACCAGCGGTCGGGCATGGTCGATTGGCCCTCTGCTCCCCCGTGATCGAGAGTGGAACGGATGTATCGGCAGGGCGGGCCGGGCCCCCCCGCGATAAGCTTAACATCGTCTCTCGGCATTCCGTGTCCCACAGGTGCGCCGCCGACCCTCGTCGAGCGCTCTCTTCCACCCGCGCATCTTGTCCGATCGGGCTGCCTGCCCGGCTGCGTGCATTCATTCCTGGCTCCGACCACGCTCCGAAACCCCACGCCATCGGAAGGTCGTGTCCGGCAGTCCGCCAATCAAGATCCTCCGTGGGCGCGCGCGGATTCGTCGGCTGTACCACCACCCCCGTCTCGGGAACCCACTGGGGTGTGGCACCTGGTCGGTACCGCGGTACGGTGGCGACGGACGGGCCAAGAGAGCGACAGATTGCGAGGCACCGTCACGGGCATGGACGGGAAGCTGGTGATACGGGCTCGCCAGGGGGTGGCGGACGGGGCGTTTGCTGCTGCTGCGGTGGGATTCGCGGTGGCGTCTGGTTGGCCGGATATTGTATCTTCGTGTCGAGGGGGATTCTGGGCTGTGCACCGGGCCACAAATTGCACGTGGCACGGCCCGCGAGCCACAGACTCGATGTATTCGAGACTGAACTTAGATCATGGCTCATGTGGGGGGACTGGGCGCGTCGTTCCGCGCCGGTATGGCGCATTCCAATCCCAGTCCGCACCGCGACATCTGTTCCAGCCGCCGTCGGTTTTCCCACGCCAGCCCCAGCATTGTGGATCTAGGCCACGAGAGTTTTGTGCCCCCTTCGAGAGAGAGAGAGTTATGGTTGGCCAGCCCACGTGTGGTTCGATCTCGGTAGATTCGTCGCTGCGGCCCCCGGCTGGTCGTCTGGCTGGTTCCCGGCCGCGCTAATGTTTGAGCAGTAGAGCGGCTCCTGACTCCAGCGCCACACGGTACCATTTACATCTATCTGTGTCCCTCCCCGGCTCCTCGGCCACCCATTGCCTGCACGACTGTTGTGTCCGAGAATGCGGTTCCGGGGAAACCCGGCCCAAGCACTATCCCTCCCCACCCCCCACCACCCCTGGCTTATCGTCGATCCAATCCCCCCGCGCGATCCTGTTATGGCTGAGCGGCGGCTTCTCACCAAACACAAGATTAAAATTGTACTAAAAAATCGTAGGGAACTCCCGAGATTAATCGTGATACCCCGAACACCGGCAGGCTGTCGTTGCCTTCCACTCCCGGATCATGGTCCAACCGACCCCTCTGCGCGATTCCGGATCGGCGAAGCGGCGGATTCCCACGAACCGAGACCCCGTGACAGCCCAGAGTCATTATGGCCATGTCTGCATGTCTGCCACCCCAAATCCTCGCCTGTCCGTCTCTCCACACGATGCTGTCCTGGGTCGACAGCCCCCCCAGAAGTTCCACCAGAGAGCAGGGGCTTCGAAATCTGTCAATCATCTGAAATAGTCTGTACTGATAGATGACTGAGAAGGTGTTGTAAAAGCCCACGAACACCTCATCTCCCTCATCGCGCTACTTTCAGTATTGGAAAGATCATCGTGAACCAGCACCCACTAGTCATTTATCTGGAAAGCATAGAGTCTAAGCAAATAACCATCCAGCGTTTGATACCCTGCGCTTCCCCTCACTCCCTCTGCGTCATTACCCAGACTTATGAATGCCACTCCTCACCCCGACGGCGGCCCAGGAGGTAGCGAGCTTACTTGTGCCTGCCTCGACGATATTCGTGGCTCTTTCTTTCCGTGAGCTGGGACAGTTGTCGAACAGCTCCTGGACGACTGCATGCTGCGAGACCTTGGCCTGTTTCGGCTGCACAGCGAACGAGATATGATGCCTCCCCATGCGCGCCAGCTTGGAGCTGCGGTAGTGTCTGTGTCGCGACCCGAAATGCGGGGCGGGGCATCCTGGCCCCGCCGGGCTCTGCGGAATGCGATCCCGTGCAGCCTGACGTCATGGAAGGAGCAGGCAATCGCCACTTCGGCTAGACTCGGGATAATCTCTCGGGGATGATGCCTCGATGATCTCACAAATGATATCTGCATTGACGTCGGGTATGCCACTCGCTGTCAATAAAGAATCCAGTGATCCCCATGAACTGTAAATGGAGATACAAGTCGATTTCACACCTACTCAGTGGTTGAAGCCCCAGAGACGCCATCTCCAGCGTCATAGTCTGCCTCGACCATCGTGGCGGAGTTCTCTTTGAAAAGACCGAGGCGAGTGATCGAATGGCTTCTCGACGGCGGCGGGGTGTTGTATGTGTTCGTCGACTTATCACGGTGGAATTATTCTCGATCTGGACACCGAAGCAAACCGAACAGCTCCGCAACGACAGTGGAGCGCTGTGTCTGCCTTAACCATCGTGGGGGAATCCCCTGGTTGTATACCGAAGCAGGCGTCGATGTGCCCCGAGATGACGACGGGGTACTGTGTCTGCCTCGACCATCATCGTGGAATGCTTCTCGATCTGGAGGAAGAACCCGGCCATCGAATAGCTTCTGTGTCTGCCTCGACCATCGTGGAAGTCTTCTTGCAATGTCAAGATATGGCTGTGGGCGGCGTAGCCAGCCGCCGGGGCCGCCTCTAGATTCCCCGGTTTAGGACCGCTCTCTCTTGAACCGGGGTCATCCCGAATATTTGGTGAGGCGTTGGCGCTGGGAGAGTGAAGAGTGTTGCGGGCACGGCAGACTGGCGACAAGGATGGTTGGTGGTGATGAGGAGAGAGGTTGTGGTGGTCAAAAAGGGTTACTTTCGGATATAGAGATATCAAAAGAGGGTGAGGATTGATGTGGCATGTTTCATGAGTTGCACAGAGCGAGGAAGGGTGGTGGGGGGGGAGTTTCTGGGAATTTTGTGTTGTGGGCGGTTGTTAGGAAAGATGTAGCAGGAGAAAATAAAACTTTTTTTCCCAGGAGGGAAGAAGTCGCCCTGTCCGGGCCCCACAAAAAGTACCGGTTAGATACCACATAGATCGCGAAGAACTAGGCAGGTAAGGAAAGTCTATGCGCATACCGGTCTGGCTTGGCAAAATTCGCGCTCCAGCCTTTACTGTTCCTCTCTCCTACCCCCTCGCAACCCCAATGTGGCACATGTTCTACCCGAGATACGCGCCTTCAGCACATTTGTATGGTTATCAACATCTCGTCCTCATGACAACGGCACGATCTCCCATGTCATGACAACCTCAGCCTCCCTGCCGCTAGCGCGAACATTCCCCCGTCCCTCAAGGAGCCAGTGGAGCATCGGGCAACGAGAATCTTCCCCGCGAACCCCGACATTCGGAATGCCCTTACAATCCCGTGTACCAGCGACAATTGTCCATCGAGACGGCTCCGAGTGCTCCGGGGATGGCCGGCGGGAAATCGAGAGCAAATAATTTCGCCGAGGGGATCACAGGGCACGAAGCTGGGGAAATATGAACGAGGCACCCCTCAGCTGGCGTGAAAATGTCCAAGTCGATCTGTCCCTGCCGCTTGTGATATGCTCTCGCCTCTGCTCGGTCTACAATACCCTCATCGACCTGCAGTGGCCTCGGCATGGTCCCCTCACTCGGCCCACAACTTCACCCTACAGCTGCTTCTCAGCCAACCCCCCGCCGCTCGCTGATCCCTGCTTAAGGTTGCAGCCTGTACCTCGGACAGCTTCGTGGAGCATCACAATGACCCCAAGACAGGTGAGCTCTGCGATGAGATTTGTTCGGAGAAGCTCCCTGCAAGATCGTCCTCACTACTTTCGAGCGGAGCCCACGCACTCGCACACTCGGTAGCTTTGATGGGGGGGATATCCTTTTATCTGCCCGAGCTCTCTCTACGCGACTTGCGGTCGAGGATCGAGAGACAGCCAGTTATTGCTTCGAGCGCTGCAGTCTGAAATCCGAATTGTCGGTAAAGGCGTACGGTGTGCTTTCGTCAGAACGAGAGCAAAGAGGCTCTGAGCAGAGCGCACCACAAAGAAAGGCGGACCGTGAGAGTACTACACAGGACGGAGACTCGAAAAGCGCTTCAAAGAAAGAAGATTCGGATTGAAGGAATCGGAAGAGAAAGTGGAGGACTCGCTTGTGCGAGACATGGAACGGGGATTCGGGGCCGGCCTATTTTTCTACATGCGACAAGGTCAGCTCGCTACAGATGCGAGTGAGCATAGCTTTTTTCTCGTCTTCAGTAAACTCTGGCAGGCGAGACGAGCGGCGGCTGACTGCCGGCGTACATCACAATAGATAGATGGAGGTGAACCGCAAGTCATCAGAATCCTCCTGTCTTCCCTGCATACCCCCAGCCCTGCTTATCCCCCAACCAAGTCTGTGATTACCGACTGGCCAGAGTCAAACCCGAAAGAGACATCTATATGACCTTCCTCCTCGTCTCCGCCACCGAGATGGCATTCCCGACCAAAGCTAGCATCTGACAGCGAGGAAGCATGCCGCGACGGCAGCGAAGCACTGACCCCCCCCCGGTCAGCCCTCCGGAGGCTCCGATCCAGCATCGGACGAGGCTCCATCAGGTTGCTTTCGCCGTCGGTTTAGGTAACGGCAACAGATGCGACGTCAGTTTAGGTAGCGGCAACAGATGCGACGTCCATTCGGGCCGGATCAGCGACACCTCCCGGCACCTCTCCAGCGGCTCGCCATCGAAGGTGATGGTGATGCAGCACACATCCAGCGTACGCGTCGTCGTCGCTACAGTGCCGTTTCTGGCCGCGGTGGGACACGTGCTCGCCGTCACCTTCGTCGGCACCGTCACATGCACGGTCCGGGTTTCGGTCCGGCTAACGGTCGTGGTCTTGGTCGTGGTCGTGGTCGTGGTCGTGGTCGTGGTCGTGGTCTCGGTCTCGGTCTCGGCCTCGGTCTTGGCCGCGGCCGTCGGTGTTCCTCCTGCCGTCTTCTGCGGCAAGCACTTTGATACCCGCCTCCGAGTCAAGGTCTTGGGCGGGCAGCGCCTATACACCGGCTTCACGTGCACCTTGCCGACCAGGCAGTTTTTCCCGGCCGGCACCGTCACATGCTGCCACGCGGTGACGGGCTCGGCGCAGCGAAGCCACTTCGGGATCTTGTAGTACCCGGTGTACGTAATGGCCGGCACGTCGGGACAGGTGGAGAGGCGGGCCGGGCACTGCTCTCGCACCTCGGGAGCGGGCGCCTCGGTGATCAAGGCGTCCAGTTCTTGCATGGGCGAGGCACCGTCCGCTCGCACGAAGTCGGCGCCGACGCTACTATGATGTAGTAATGCACGGCTCGAGTTAGTCGGGAGATCACAGTCGACGTCGGGAGACGGAGAGGGTGGGGGGACTTGCATGGCAAGGGCCAGGATGGCCAAGATGGCCAGGGAGAGCGAGATGGTGCAGCGCATTTTGGGCAGCTGAGTCGAGGTGAAGAGAGAGCCAGCGATGCGGGTGGCGCGGAAAGGTCGGCCGGGAATATAGGAAGGTGGGCGGCCGTCCTATAGTATCGACTGGGAGAGGCAGGCGCTGCAGTATTAATACATGGCTGGCGCGCCTCGCGGCTTGGTCCGGCTTCTTGGCAGAATCCGCGCCCGTTCTTGTCCCTCGATCCGGTGCGGCCGATAGCCGACGGACGGCGAAGGTCTTGAAACCCTGTGGGATTTACCATGCAAGAGTGGCACGAGAGAGCGGTCACGTATGGCCCAGGAGAGGTTATCCAAGCTGGTCTCGCGCCACCTGCGCGAGCCGAAGTCCAGATCGCGATAAGAAAGTCGGATGGATCTGTATCCCCAGGGATTATGACCGAGCTCAATGCCGCGATGCCGCAGTGCCGCATTGCCGAATGCTGTCCGCTGTCCACTGTCCGCTGTCCGCTGTCCGCTGTCTGTTGTCTACTGTCTGATATTACCGGTCGCACACTTGTGACGAGGTCCCCCACGAGGCCCTTGGTTGATGATAACTTGCGGCGTGATACCGGCAGAGTCATGGGAAAAGAACGAACCATTCCCTCGGCGGACTCGGTCGAATACGGCCCGATATGAGTTCCGTAGACGGACGGGTGACGATGGCAGGACGCCGTCATGTCACGTCGAACACGGGGCCGCGTACGCATGTGCGAGTATACTTCTGCTCTGCTCTGGCCTGCGTCCGCAGGTGGAAGGCGGTTGGCAACGTGCTGGAAAGGAGAAGAAAGGCCAGGCCGGGCATCAGCTATGTTATGGCCTGGCCTGACTGCCTGCTACTGCAGCCCCGCCCGACCCGGCGTGTGCCGGCTCCGGACGGCCACCGCATGCTGAGTTTGGAGTTGATTGCCGGTTACCCATGCACCATCCTCGCACAGTGGTCTGGGCTCGGCCCCGGCTGGTGTCTCGGGTTGCGCGTCGAAAATTTGACAGGCGACTCAGTTGCCGGTGGGCCACCCGTTGAACTCATAATGTCTGAGGGGCCGTCAACTCGCGACACACGACACGGGGCAGGCAGACCGTGGGCCCGCCGGAAAATTCCACTGTAGTGGTTATCACAAAACTTTTCCTTTTACCTCCATTTGCGACAGCTCTGCATAAGCTACACTAATCATTCCATGGTATTAGAAATTGGTTCGTCCATAGTTGTAGATCGAATAGCCGTACGCAGGTGCTGATTCGGTCACGCAATCTTCACAGCTTATGCACATATGCACTCCTCATACTCTCAATCTCGCGCCCTGTTGATACTGTTGATGTAGATTTAGCAGGGCTAACTAATTTTTGACCAGTTAGCAGCTCGTCCTGCCAAAAGAAAAGCGCGTATGGCAGCTCATCGCGGGGAGACAGATGACGCATGTAATCGCGATTTTTACCGAGCCAGGGCTGGCGGCCGTGGAGGCGGGCGGAGTCGGGCCATGATCGACTGACTCCCCACGATCCTGCCCCGCCTTCTCTATGCCTGATGCCGGCCGGCTGCCGATTGATGGCGACGCCGAAAGGACAGAGAGAGCCCGATCCAGAAGCAGAGAACCCAAGAGGTGACCCTTATAATCCGCATGCTTCAGCCCGCCGTCGTGGTCGCCCGATCTCTGCTTCCCTGGACAGCATGAGGGCGTGCAGGGGCTGGGCGGCCGACGTGTGATGGCCGCCCCCACCACGCGTCCCACCCACACCTCCCGCCTCCCGCCTCCCGCCTTCCGCCTCCCACCTCCCACCTGCCCTTCCCGCCTTCTGCTGATGACCCGCCACGCGCAGGCTGGCGGCCGAGCCGAAGAAGAAGCAGAAAATTCCAACGCCAAGCCTGATCCTGTGAGGACAGGGACCGGCGTCACCGGCAGCGCATCCCACGACCTGTGAGGACAGGGACCGGCGTCACCACGGCGAGGTCACCCGGCAAGAGCGACAACAAGCCAGTGCTCGGCCGTCCACCATGAACACACGTGTGCTTTCCCCCCTCCTCGCCCCTTGGCTGTCGCTCCCGCCTCCAGCCTGTCCGCTTATATTAGCGCCAGGTCGGGGCCATGGTGACCGCCTGGATTCCGGCCCCCCCTCTTCCGTCCCTCAAGCGCCGAATGATTGGACCGTTGGATCGCTCTCGTGCGAAGCCGGCAGCGCCAACCTCTGCCGAGGCGTGACGTGCGGGCAGCGACGAGGCCATTGGGATTCTTGTTATGGTGGCCATGGCCGGGGGGATGGGGGTGGGAGGGGTATTATATACGTCAGAGTGTTGGCTCGAGACACGGCAGAGATGGGGGGCGCCGGCAAGCGGGCGACCTTACGATTCAATCTTCCACTTTCACTTCCTGTGTATTTTTCTCGCCTGCCTGCCGCCGCTCGCTCTCGAGGACCAGCGTGGCTTGTCGGTACATGAATCTGAAATCCGGGCGACCGCGCAGAGTATTGATTACATCGGGCTCGACGACCCCTAATAATATCGATGGCCAACTTCCGGTGCTTCGGCCTTTTGAAGCACTGCGACAGCTGCCACAGGACCTACTTTGTACGGCTCTCGCCCTCGCCGCGTCTCGCCGCGGCTCGACTGCCATCTCCTCCTGTATGCTCGCTGCTGACTTTCCCCCCCTTAAGAGCTTAAAAGATCGGCCCATCTGCAGCGAATGCTTGGTCCGGGAGAAGCAGCCCGGGGAGCCGCAGTCAGAGGTATCGGAGGTCGAGAATGTGACAGACCCCGCAGTCGCTCGCACGCCGCGCACGCCGCGCACCCCGCACACCCCGATGCGCACCCCGACGACCGCCTACTCCATTACCGGCTCGACCTCATCGCGCCGGCACGGCGTGCCCGGCCACACGTACCTCACGTCCTCGACGCCGTCCCCGGAGACAGTCGAGCTGACGGGGGGGTTCCCGTCCCCGCGGTTCGGGGACGGCCACTACGTGGTGCGCCGCAGCACCAATGCACTCGCCATGGACGGAGACTTTCAGTGGGGCGGCGCCGGCAGAGGGCGCAAATCGCCGCCTGCCAAGATCGTCGTGCCCGGCCACCCGGTCGCGGTGCGGGGGTATATAGTCCGTCGCCATTCGGAGCGGGCGGACACTGGCGGCAGCACGATGGGGACATTGGTCATCAAGAGAAGAAGCAGCAACAGCAGCAGAAGCAACATGATGGATCCTGGAACAGGGGGGACGATGGGGCAGCGGGCCGTCGACGGCGGGGAGCTTCCCCTGGGGGAGGAGACCGGGGCGGGCGGCTCGGGTGCCGGCTCGGGTCACGGTAGGGAGTGAAGACGGGGGAGGGAGGGGGGACAGAGGGGCGGGGGCGGGGGCGAGGATGTCTTGGGCCGATAACGGTGTTATTTACGACGGTGGAATTCAAAACCGGTGTACTGAGCGGGATTGACTACGTGGGGCACTCACGTGCAAAATACTTTTGCACGGCCATGCGAGGCCGGGATCCATCCAGACTGCCTTGAGCGACATGCAAACAGGCGATGACAGTGCTTGTGTCATTTTTCTTCCGCCCAAGTCGAGGGGCCTCCGATGTCGCGGCAGATCAGTCGCTCCAAAGTACATACCAGACCTTGCCCGGCTTCAAGGTTGAAGAACCATCGCGTGGTCGTCGCTGCTCTGTCCCTCATCCGCGCGGCTGTGGCCCCTCATCGTCAGCCGGGAGTTGTGCCTAGAGGATTACCTAAGCAGAACACGGACACACAAGCCCTGGTGGCTACATACAACTTATGTGCAGATGTGTCTGTTGAAATGTATATGCAAATGGAGCTTCTATCTTCTCTCCTGTCTGTCAACACGCTCCATCCTGGTTCATCTTCTTGGTTCCCTGTCCGCTCCTCTTCCTGTACGACCCCACGGCCCGCCATCTCCCCGTCGCACCGCCAACCCCCGCCTCGGCCTGTTGTCGTGGTGTGTTCCTTGCATCCGAACAAAGCGCGCTCCTGGCCCGAAGGATCGGAGAGTCGTGTCTGCCTCGGCCATCGGGTTTGAGCGTATTCTGTTTGGCATGTGTGCCGGTGTCGCTCTTTTGCAGTCTCCGAGGGAAGAGGGGCGTAGTGGCGGCTCTTTGGAGTCGAGGCCGAGGTTCTCATGGGCCTGTTTCCGGATAAAACGCCCTGCTTTTGAAAAGGGCGTGCTCCAGTCACGCTTGAAGAAGCTGGCTGTGTAAACTGTGTCTGACTCGAGAGGGCGTGTGGTGGTGGTTCAGGCCAATGTTTTGCGGCTTGACCATGATGTGTCTGCCTCGCCCATCTCGGACGTGCTTCCCACGCCACTGCTGGGCCGAGCCATGGATATACCAAGGCTGGCGAGGGGGAAATGTGTGTCTGCCTCGCCCATCACCTCGGCCCGTATAATGTTCAACATCCGGAATCAGGTGAAAAGCTGGAGCAGGAGCGTGTGAGGCTATCCGTTGGCCAATATCTTCGATTAGTTTTCCGGGACTTGGGAGGTCGGATGGCTGCGTGCCGATGCCCGGTGGCCTATCTTCAAGATATTGGCGCGTGGTGAGCGACTGTGCATCTAGCCCCGGGATCAATCGAGGGAAAATAAGGACACAGAACACATATGTATCTACTCTAGCTACCTCGTCCAAGAGCTTGCGAAACAGCGCGATGGTGATCACTCGATGAGGCGCGTGAATAATTGCTAGGTGGCACTCCACTCATCCGAGTCTTGCGAATTAGATCTATTTTGTACATTGACGCGCGGTTAGTAACTGCCGGCGGAGTCTGGAGACGGAGTGAAAGAGAAGGAGGAAAGAGCGCAACGTACCGAATCCACGGCATAATGATATGGGTCTGTCTGAGATCGCGTGGATGCCTATGTGCGGCACTTTTCACTCCCTCCACGAAGCGCCTCGCTCATCCGAGCCTTGGGGGTGGGATTTTTGATTTGGCCAGAAGGTAGAAGATAAAACCTCTTCTCTCTCGGACGAGGAGATGAGCGATCAGTGAGTCGAGGGAGGACTCACAAATCGGAGATGAGGTTCGAGCCCGAAGGCCCGCCGCATGCGCGTCGAGAGAGTGGATCGCTTGAGCGGGCCGAGGCGCGTGTCTGCCTATCAGAAGCGGTGCTCAAGAGAGTATGATATCTCTTTTGAAAGGGCTGGAAAGGAATCTTCAGTTCCGAGGGCGTGTGTGGTGTGCGTGTGCGGTTGGAAATGTGAGAGAAGAGCGAGCCCAGGCCAACATCACCGACAACTTCAGGGTCTGCATCCAGGCCATGGCCATGCGCGTGCTCTTGGATGCAGCCCGCAGAGCGACCGTGGTCGAGGTCGAGTCGCTTGGGATCGCGTACACGATCTACGCCGCCGCCTGAGGTCATCCTCAGTGCGGGCCTTCCAGCCGCCTCATCTCGTGATGCTGTCGGGTGTCGGACCGGCCGCACCGCTGCAGAAGTTCAACACCGACGTGGTCGCGGACCATCCCTTCGCATGTGGTCAATTTTGATAGCCTCAACCCAGCCTTGCACGATCCCGTTGTACAAACTGAGTCCTTGGCCGAGCACGTTACCGACGCGACATACCCGCTTTCGTCAGACGTGGTCGGGCTTCTTGGCTTGGAGGAGCTGCCTGCCACGTACCGCGCCAATCTCACCCTGTCGGCCCTCGACGCCCTCGCCACCTTGACCGCCGATTGGCCCGAGGCCGAGCACATCAGCGGGAGTGGCTACAACGGTAGATTCTGGCTCCCGCCCCTGTCAGCAGCGACCCGACGGGCGCCAGTACGCCACCGACCTCGGCGCCATGGTTGCCCCGGTCCCGCGCGGTAACGCAACCATCGCTTCAGCCGAAGCCACCGTCCCGCCTCTGATCAATCCGAACTGGTTCACCCACCCTGCCGAGCATGAGGTGACCGTGGCGTGGTACCGATGCAAACGTGGAGTTTGGGACACGGATATCTGCGCGAGTGATTGGGGAGGACGACTGGCCGAGACTTCAGGCCGGAACGGATGAGGAGATCCTTGTGGTCATTCGTGTCTAGATCATGACGGTCTGGCATGCGGCCTTAGCCTGCAGGATGTGCAGGGAGACCAATCCCATGGTGGTGGCCGACAGTCGGACGCGCGTGTTTGGGGTCGGCCACCTACAGGCTGTCGACGCGAGCGCGTTACCGGTCTTGCCGCCGGGACACCCACGAGCACGGTTTACGCACTGGCGGAGAGGATAGCTCACGATATCATCAAGGAGGTCATTGCAGATCTGACAAAAGAGAAGAGGCTGAGGAGCGCTGGCTAGGCAGACGGCGAATACTTCCGTGTGAGGGGAGGGGGGGCGCGAGAGGGAAAGGGGCTGCTGTACAGTGGATGGGAAGGATTGGCTGAGAACCTCTCAGCTGGTGCCGCCCTATCCCCGAGAAGACGTGCCCGTGGGGGCCGGCTCATTTGATGATATCGTCGGCCTTTTGACTCAGTTCAGAGTAGCTTAATTTGGAACATGCCGAGGATCTGCATTGTCCATCTCAGAGTGGACCCCCGCCTGATGGTGGGGGTGCCCCACCCAGCCTGGGAAAAATCAATACAGCTCGGAAACACCTTTCCCCCCCGCCCATGCGGCCATTTGTTTTTCTTCCTTTGCAAATATACCGCTGCCCACGAAACTAACCCTCGAACGTGGGCACTATATCTTTTCAGTCCCCCCCTTATCTCCTCATGTTCACAACTCATTTCGCGCGAGCAAGATCCAGGTGCGCTCTCTCTCTTCAGGGATGCGACTGGGAGGCGGCGTGGCGACTCACTACACCCCCCTTTCCTCTTCCCCCTGCTCCAGACCACAGTCGGCGTACAATCTCCCTTTTCTCTGATTCCTCTCTCTTCCTCCTCGTCCTGCCTCCTCTCCCCAGACGTCCCGATCAAGCTCCGCGTTGTGTCGAAGCCCACTCTGTGGAGTCTGGCGCTCGGCCCTCCTTCGCTGACCTCTCACAGGACACGACCAACCCGCCCCCCCTAGGTCACTATAATCGCTCGGTCTATCGGTACAGGATCGCGCGTTCTACAGCGATAAGTGGTCCCTTTTCGCCTGCCCCCTCCCTCCCGTAGAGGTGCTACAAAGTGTGGTATACGGAAGTTCAGTAACCGGAAGTTCAGTAGCCGGCCTGGACTGGCGATGGCCTAGGTAGACGCTGGCCTGCGACCCGGTCGAGGTCCAGGGCGCGGCACAAGGTCGCAGAAAAGCCGGGACCGCGACTGGTGCAGATCCGGCCGGCGCCACGGACGAAAATATTGCGACCCTCATCACGGGATGTATGTCGACTTCGGCTTCGTTGCCTTGGGACGGTTTATAACCGAGCCAGACACATTCACCGGGAGCCAATTGTCGGAACTCATCACTGCATGTCGGAAAAACAGTTCGAAGGGAACAATGCATACCCACCTACCTATATGAGTCGGATCTCGACCGCCTACTGATCAGTTCTCGTCAGCGATCCACGTTAGTAAACTGGCTCGAAGGCCGAGGATGAACCAGGGTCCTGATATGGACAAGATCGGAAATGAGGACTGAATGTCGAAGGAGCCATTCGAGGCAGAAAACGTATACCCGCTGATGCAGCAGCTCGCATCGGCGGTCTTGGTTATGCAAACGAGCTGACGAGCTGATGGCCGAGGCAGACCCCGGATATCAACGAGCTACTAATACTGTGGCGGCATCGTCTTGCTGCATATCTGAGCGCACACAGATGCTTGGATCGGCGCTTCTAGCACCTGACCAGTCCTGAAGCAAGAGAGATAATGCACTGGCGCCCGATCGGCAAGTCAAGACAAGTTGGCGAGAGGGCGGAGAAAAGGTTCGAGCAGCAAATATGATGGGATTTGGAACATGATACGCGGACACTCCACAGGGAATACTACAGTGGGGTGGATATCACACTGGTAGACATATTGCACAGATATCTGAGTCATATTGGCCGTCTTTCCTACCTTCCGACCTACCGCTCTCTGCCTATCGCGACTTGACCTGGGACCGGGGGGGGGCGTCGAGGATCAGGCAAGAATCGGCTGATCATCGCCGACGAAGCTCGGCCTTGGCTGACGCCATCGCAGCTGGAGGTCGAAATCGGGCCAGTGAGTGGTCTCTGAGGCGCAGGAGTGAGGCAGAGTGCCGAAATCGAATCGCAGATCGCGAGACAGACAGACTGCCAGGAAAGACGAGACAAGTATTCCGGACTTGTTCACTGAGTCAGAGCACGGGATGATGCATACCTTCTTGATCGACGATCGAATCAGCAGCTCGATCAACTTACAAACGGTTCCAGATTCAGCAGATAACCCATAACGGCAACTCGGCAGGTCTGCGATCACCCCCTCTCGGAAGTCATGGATGGCATCGCCGATGACCGGCTGACAGCAGTTCATGGGCCTACGCTTCGGAGTGATGGCTTGTTGGCAAGGAGGGGGCCATACATGCCTGGTGGACGCAAGTGCGAGTGTTCGGCAAGAAAGCTTCATCATATACCCAGTTGGGGAGACTGCTACTACTGAATCGCAATCTTGTTTACTGGAATAGAAGCTTCTCTTGGCATTCCAATCTGCCTGTTATCGGCTGCACCTAGCGACGGCCTCTTTGTTTCCAGGAACAAAAATCTCTTGTCTCCGGTTTGAAGACCGTTGTTGTCGATCTCGGCTACGCTCTCGAGTGCGCTCATTCGAGAAAATTCTCACGCAGGATGGAACGTATACGAGTGTTGAGGACGACTTATTGCCCATATGATCCAAGTCGAACCGCTCATCCACCGTGGTATGAATAAAGACCGAGATCTTCCAGAGGCTTCCAGCAGACCGTCGACGGCCAGATGTTGCAGTTCTAGCCTCGTCTATCTTGTCTGGTGCAGGCCGGATCGACCTCGTTCTCTCTGATCATACCCTGCAGTCCCTGTCCTTCTGTCTCACCACAACCCTTCGATCTCCCAGGGTATCTATCACCTCATCCTTCCCCATGGCCTTGATCCATGCAACATTCCATCCGTCCATCGAGTGATCTCTCCTCCAAACCCTTCGCTTTCATCGCACGTCATTCATCCCAACACGTCATCCATCTCTCGAGCGCTGTTCTCACTCGCCTCCCATCTGGAGATAATCGCGCACAATCAGGCCACCATAGTCGGTTGACTGGCTGTTCACTACTGCCCACCCTCGCCCTCCTCTCCCACAACTTCCTCGGAATTTCCCCTCTCTCGATGGCCGCATATCCGCATACCACATCGTACATAGTGCTCGTCATGACGCTGCGCCGGCCCACAGCCGGCGCCCCAGACGAAGTTGACACCCTCGGCGATGCACCCCTCTCCGGCCTCGAGCGAGTTGACGACCTGGTGATAAACGCGCGGGAAGAAGACGACCCCCTGGCCGGGCCCGCACTCGACGATGGTGTACCTGATCTCGTGCCGGTCGAGCCAGTCCGGAGTGATGAGCCGGTTCAGGTGGCGGACGAACTGGGCGCAGCGAACACGGGGGACGGGCCCGGCTCCGGGCGGGGGGGCGCCCGCGATGGCGTCCTCGCTCGCGCATTGGGCTGCCCAGACGGGCTCGAGCGCCGCCTCGAGCCGGGGCTTGGACGCGGGATGGACCAGCAACCAGGTCTTGCGGCCGAGGTGGGTCAGATTGACGGTCGCGAGGCAGTCGTCATCCATGTGGATGGCGGTGACGGTGACTGATCCCGGCTCGGGCACGAACAAGTTCGGCTGGTTGATCCCGGGGCAGATCTGGGCCGGTGGCTTGTCGTCAGAGAAGATGTGGAACTGGAAGTCGCCGTCGGTGGTCGGGCTCCAGTAGCGGCCGCACCGGAAGCGCTGCTGGTGTTGGTGCTGCTGGTGCTTCTGCGTCGGCTTGCGCCGGCGGCGGGACGCGGCGGCGGCGGCGAGCGGGTGCGCGAACAGCTGGCGGCATTGCTCCGCCGTCCGGACGGGGCGCGGGCCGAGGCCAGGCGGCAGGAAGGCGTCGACGGTGAGGCTCGCGGATCTCACCTGGTCCGCGTAGTCGGCCCACATCCCGGCCGTCTCGAGCGCGATCGTGTGCTCCAGCACGTCCTCCCCGAACTCGAGCGGGAACGAGCGGAGGGCGGCGTGCCAGTACGCGAGGTCGCGGTTGGCCGGGCCGGCCACGATCTCGAACCGGAAGCCGAAGTCGTGGGCCGGGTCGAGCCCGGCCGCCTGGGCGATCCCGTTCAGGGTGGCCCGGCAGGACGGACCGAGGCGGCCGAACGGGATTTTGACCGGGATGCCGGCGCGGAGGTCGGCCGCGGGCGGGATGACGAGCGGCGGAGTCGGGGTCGGGCAGGCGGTGCGGGCGACGTGCTCGAATCCGACGAACTGCACGGCCACGTCCTTGCCGAGGGACTGCAGCTGGTCAGTGGTGAATGCGGCCTCGGCGGCGTACTCGAAGGCGGCCTTGGCCATGTCCCTCAGCCGCCTCGCGTCGGTGTGGTCTTGGGAGGCGGCGGGGTCGGCGGGGGTGACGAGGATGGCCTCGAGCTCGGCCCGCAGCCGCTGCTTTTCCGCCTCGAGGACCCGGCGGGCCTCGGCGAGATGCGGGGCCCTGAGGATGCCAATTATGGCCCCCCAGTGCTTCTGTGGGGCTGCGGCCGGGCCCGAGGGATAGAATCCGGCGGCGGCGGCGAAAGAGGCGAGGGCGACGGGGGGGGCGGACGCGGCGGAGGGTGCGGGGGCCAGGAGGGGGGTGGGGACGGCAGGGACGGCCGGGGCTGCGGGGGCAACGGGGGCTGCGGGGCCGTGGGCAGAGGCAAGCCGCTTCAGATGCCGGGCCTCCTCTTCTTCCTCCTCCTCCTCCCCTTTTTCATTGTCATTGTCATTGGCGCCGGTGGCCTCGGACTGGTTGAGCGCTGCACAAATTTACAGTCAGCGAGAAAAGAAACAAAAGCAGGGAGGAGGCAGAGGCATGGAGAGCACGTACGATCGGGCCGGGCTGGCCGGTCAGCTTGTCGGCGGCTCGGACCCCGGCCGGGCTCGATCCGGCCGGGGAGGCGGCGGCCGCTCCTCGTGGTCATTTTTGGAGGCGAGGCCGCAGGCGAGGGGGAGCCGGGAGGCGGGGATGGAGAAGGGGGCGGCGACGGCGGCGGCTGCGGCGCTCGGGCGGCGGCATTGGGGTCGGCCTCAATCTTTCTGCGCTTTCTAGGCGCCATGGTTGTTGCGGTCGTTGTGGTTGTTGTGGTGGGGGCGGTGGTGGCGGCGGCGATGGTGGTGTGGTTATTATAGCCGTCGCGTTGCTTGCAGTAGCAAAAAGCCGGGCTGGGAACGAGGACAGAGTTGCAATACAGCCTTGCTGGGAGGGGCATAGTCGGTCAAAAAGGTGGCAATAGGCGGGCCTGGTCATGGCCCAGGTGGCAGAATTACAGCCGCTACATGTGCTTATTGTCTTGATTCTGCCTGTTTTCTTTGATGCTGTTTCCGGCTGGAGAACAATGGGATGTGGGGATTGGGGGAGGGGTGGCATCTGCAGGCAACAATAGGGTCGTAGGCGATTAAAAACGCGCTATAAATAAGGAAATATTGTCGAGATTATATGCCCAATGGACACGCGTAATAGAGGAGTTAGCCGAACGAGGCCCTCTAATATATAGCGTAGTAATATACTAGTAGTAGTTAGTCAAAGAGCGTCCTTCACGACATAGATAGCAATTATAGCTACTACTAAAATAAGGACTATCATAGTATGAGTGCAAATACCTACTTATTTAGATCTTATTTTTGATAGACGGTAATATATGTTTCCTTAATGGTAGGACGTCGGGCTGTCAGCTTCGTCGATTAGGGATTGAAGAGATGAGAACGGACATGACAGCGCAGTAGAGTAGGACGAAGAGGAGGAGGGGCGGTGAGTATCATAGTGAGAGCGTCCGACTCCTTGCCGCCGCCACTGCCACCGCCAGACTCCTTTTTCGAAAATGCGCCCGGGCGCCTGCAGCCAATATACTGCTTGCCGGATGATCGCTAGATGGCGGTATTGCCGCCCGTTCACGGCCCGCCCACAGCTTGTCGACTCTTCCTCGCAAAGTGTCTGTATCATGTTGTCCGCTGGGATCGTAGCTGGGCGGATGATGCGTTTCTAGCCGAGGTCCCGGCCGACGGCTCGGCTGCGGGCGGAAGCAGCGGGCCCCTCGCAAACAGGAAGAGGGATTCTATGGCGCTCAGAGCGCCTTTATCAGCGTGAGATTGTATCTTGTATTGATCTGCTCTCTTCCTATATCTGGGAGAGATCCCATCCTATCTATGGTCGATGGGAGCTTCTGATACGTCATCTGCTGAGCCCGCGTTGATGACCTCATTGACGCGGGAATCCCTGATCTGCTTCTGTGATGACAGCACGATCGCCCATCTCGCTCCCCATTGAGCTGGTCAGGCGACCGATCAGACCACTGCCAGGCGCGTCACAGATTCTCTCCAGGCCCCAGCCCCAGCCCTGCCGCCCGCCCTAGCCAGCCTCTCCTCGAGCGGCCGGACAATCACCATGTATACGACAACTAGCTGGGATAGCTCTCTGGGCAGAAACCGCCATACCACACCCTGTAGCCCACTCCTCAACGCGTTCCTGTCGTATACGGTCCGGAGCGGTACTATGCGGCATGGACATGCAGGAGCAAGATACTGTGTTGCCCCAGCCAGGTAGGAAAGTAAGGTGGAGGGAGATCGGTTTAGATCATCGCATTGACTGATGAGAGGTCCCCTAATATACTCGGATGGAGATATGTACTTGTATTATTGAATTGAGGGCGGCCCCCATTAACGCCCTCGTATTAATCCATAGACCTAGATACTAGACTGAGTAATAGAACGTATTTATATACTTAATAATGTCGTAGTGCAAAAATGGCCGGCTCGATAAGGAAATGATAGGATTATCCGATATATCATAGGGTATATAATAGGTATTTGATGACGACACTTGCAAGTAGCGAACCATATAGCTAAGGACGAAAAGTAATCTATCCTATAGGGTGGCCAGGACATATGCTAACGCATACATATGCATAGTGCCGCCGCTACGATACCCTCATACCAGACCCTACCGGCAGCGCCATCTCAGGTAATAGCGACCGTCAGCCCCTCAGAATAGACCTGTGAGCCCTGGGAGCACCAGGGATCCAGAGTTACCCTGGTGATGAGGTTCAATCGTGGGAGGGGTCGAATATTATTACGTGTCTGGCTACCCTCAATCCTATGGCTGCTGCTGCCGGCCTTTTCCCTCCCAGCTGGGTTCCCCCAGCTTAGTCATACCCGGCCCTTTGCCCACCAGGGCCACAGTATCCCCCTCTCCCATGATGGCCGACCCGGCTATCTTCCCCATAGCACTATTCCCATCTGTAATCCTGCTGTGAGTCCCACCGTATTTTCTGTGGGGATCCCTACGGATCCCCGTGGATCAGGCGGCTGTCCACTGCCGGCGCTCTGCAGGGTGTCAGCCTACATACGGCACTCTCCGCGCGCCGTCGGTCTGCCAGTGGATCGGGGGGCTCGGTACTCCCCGGGCCTGCTCCCGGCTCGAGGGAATCGGGCTCGGGCCCGAACGGTGGGCGGTCGGGACGGGTGTGCATCCGGCGCAGGGATCCTGGTGCGGTACTGAGCTGATACGGGGCGGGGTTTCGAGATCGACCATTCGCAGGTGCGTTTGATCAATTCTTCTATCTCACCAGGCGGCATCCGCCTAGCCTCTCGCGCCTCCTACGGCTGCTGCTGCTCGCATTTCCCCCTCCCGGCTGGGTTCCCCCAGCTTGGTCATACCCGGCCTCCTGCCCACCAGGGCCACACCTGTTTCACGATCTTGGCCTGCGGCAGGAGGAGGAAGAGGAGGATTGAGGCCAGACATAGGTGAGCCGAATCCGGGTCGATATCTTCCTACGTGGCGGCAGAAAGCTGGCGGCGGGATCCAAACAGAAATGGCAATGTAGTTAGGAAAGTTTCCTTGCTTGTCTTGTTGATCAGGCTTATGGTTCGGGCCGGGAGCCAACCAGCGGGTGCTCAAGTCTGCATGGGTAGGTTGACAGCCCCAGCGTTTGAGGATGGCTTGATGGATATTCGGCCGGACGCGGACACAGATGCACACGAGTCTGCTTGAGCGGGGGTAAAGAGGGGCGTGCCGGTGCGCGCATGTATCGGTCGGTCGATGCCTGCTGTGCAGGCGACGCTGATTGAGAGCCAGTTCAACAGTTCAATTCGGCAGTTGCTGGTGGACATGGCTCACTTGATCCAAGTCCAAATCAAGAAAGGGCGTTGGGATTGGCTGTGCGTCTCGCGAGTCTCTCTGCGGGTCCGACCCAATATGGACGTGAGGCTGCTGCTGCTGCTGTCCTGATTGGGCCATGGCTGATACTTGCAGTGTATTGGCCACTGGCAGCATATAGTCGAACAAGCTGTCTGTCGAGCAGCAGCGAGGTCGGTATAGGTTCCAGGGCTGTCGTCGGGGTTGTCGTCGGGGTTGCGTCGGGGTCATGGTCAGAGCTGTCGTCGGGGCACCCGGGTCGGGATTGGGATTGGGGCTGCCTGCTGCTGCTGCTGCTGCTGCGTTGGGATGTCGGAGCCGGCGCAGCTCCCGTGCGCGCCTGCCGTGCACCTACCGATTGGCATGACACTTTTTTTCCAGAGGTTCTTTTGCCCGCCAGAAGAACGGGACACCGGACGGCGGCCTCCAGCAGACTTCCAGCCGAATTGCCATGCTGATCCAGCATCTCAGGCCAAGCTGATTACGCCGATGCCCGGTCGGTGGGCCCAGCATTTCCTTTTCGCTGTCAATTTCAATCGCTGGTCGCACACGCACGCACCCACGCGCAACACGATAATTGCCAGTGCTCCGTCTCTCTCTCCCTATCTTACCCCCACAGGGTCTATTCCTAGTCTCTACTTTTGGCCGCGCTCTGTGCAGTATGGTCTCTGACCGGCATTCCAGTCGGCCAGAGACCTGACTGTCACAAATGTTGGTCGCACAGATCATACGGGCTGCCCTCGACACCAGACCGCTACCCCATGGCCGCGCCAAGGCCCTCCCCTCTCGTAATCACCTTCCCCGCGCATCAGTGCGGCTTGTACCACCACCACCTGCTGGTTCGTCTCCCACTCAAAGTCGCGGCAGAAGGCAGCGATGGCACCGCAAACTTGGTCCAGACCGTCCGTCTGGTGGCTAGCAACGAGAGCGAAGGGAGGATGATGATTACAAGGATGATGAGGATGACGACGAAGAGACCGAGACTGAGCATGAGGCCGAGACTGAGCACGAGAGCGAAAACGAGGACGATATCACCCCAGGAGGAGACCCCCATGCCCGGGCCCTCCTCCCAAAATTCAGGGCGCTGTGTAGGCCTCCCCGTAGGCGGTATTTGATAGATCATGGCCCCGCTCACTGGGACCATTATCTATAGAATACCGCCCTAATCGGAGACTACTAGTAGCCAGGATTAATACGACAGAAAACATAGCTGCTCATATAAAACCATATAGAATACGACTCTATCCGACTTAGAGGCTCTAATGTCAGGAAGCTACTAAGTAAAGCGACGTTGATTTCATAATGTCGTATACTTCATAGTGATTTGACTTCCTACTAGGCAGCAGCCATCCAAATGCAATCAAGAACTTAATTAGACTGACAATCCCCTACGGAAAGCTCCTGCAGAAATGAACTGGCCGTTGTATCGGGTCCTCTCGAGCCGCCCCCCCGGCACGCGAAAGCGGAGAGCTGTGCGGCCCAAGATTGAAATATGGGCTCGCCACGGCTATAAAGCCTCTTCTTGTTCCCAGTCCTCCCTTCCTGCCTTCTTAGTTGCTGCTGCTGCTGCACGGCGCCAGAATGGCGACCGGTCGGAACGGGAATGTTGTTCTCGTATCACGCATCCAGGTCGTTCATCTCGTCGTAATAGTCCGAGTGTGAGTCGAATGCCGGTCAGGTCGATCGGCTAGGAGCTGGGAGATCTAGAGATGGAGTCAGGCCACGGTAGATGTGTGCCGGCAAGTGTCAGTCGGCCGATGCAGTCGGCCGGCTGGCTAAGAAGACACCTATGATAGCATGGCTACTTGATATAGTAATGATGACGGGATTGATTATAGTACTGAAGTTTATGACTATAGCCATCAAGATAAGGACGGACGAGCGCGGAATACAGGGTACCGTCGTAAGTCGGGTGAGAGACTGGCGCCATGTAGTGCTTGCGTCGGTCGGAGTGTTCTTGCGTCGGTTAGTGTTGTGGCAGGGCTGCACCACAAAGAGTATACAGCCCCAGAGGCTAGGAATCTTCGACAGGTCATCCTGAAGACAATGCTAGGACAGGGTGGTGTGGCGTGTCCAGCCAGTCTCCGCTCGCCCCAGTCGTCACGCCCCGCACTTCCCCGCAGGCGGGTTTCGATTCTTCCGATAGCCGCTCGGACCCCTGGGAGCAGGTCGTGCTAGTGGACCAGCTGGCTGGCATCTCGGGCAGCCTGTCGCTGCGTCTGGGCCAGACAACGCAGCGGCTCCGGCTGCTGCAGACCGCAGTGGTGCGGCTGGTGGCCCTGGTCCTGCCGCTCCAACTGGCCAGGGATTCCCACGCGGCCAGGGCCTCGGGGGCATCGCGGGACGGCCGCATGGCGGTGCTCCGGGGAGCAGGAGTTGGGGCGGCCTTGGCGGCGCGGGTCTGACGGCGGGCGGCCATGGATCGGGACGCGGCAAGGGGCGTCGGGGAGGCAGCGGGGGCGTCGGACCCCTCCTCCTCACTCTCGGGCGCGCCCTCATCGTCGGCGTCGGCGGCGGCGTCTGCCTCCTCGTCGGCCACGCTCTCTCCCTCGGTATCCTCGCTATCTCGATCCACGATAGCATACCTTTGCTTCTTCCGCCCATTTGAGGAGCATTTTCCGAACGATTGGGCCGCGCTCTCGACGGCAGGGGCGGAGCGGAGCCCATTCCTATTCACGGACCGGCCACTGGTGTTGCGGAGTGATCCAGGGATCGTGTGCTTGTCGGAGTGCCGCTGCGTGAGGGTGGGCGACTGACCTTTCGGAGGTTCCTGGTGGCGCTGGGTCCTTTGCCAGATTTGCGACTGATCTATAGTGAGATATTTATATATAGCTCTGGCCGCCTCCGTCATCTGCCGGCACCGGAACACGGCCCCCTTTCTACGGAACCAGAAGATTGCCATGCTCTGGCTGCGTGGCCGCGTCAATCTATATGTACCACTCCGTCGACCCGACCGGGCGCATGTCCGGAGGGCGCCACCTTGTCGGCTGTGGCGCTCCCATCCACCTCGGCCGGTTCTGCTGGACCGGAGCCTGACGTGGCCATCCTTCCCGGGGGGCTGTCATTGATGATGGATCCACCGTGGAGGGGGTTGGTGCGGAATCCATGTCCCCGCCGGACTCGGACGTGGCCGCCGGCGTGCCTGCCCCGCCGATTGGGGACTGGGGCCTGGAGGCGCTGGGGAGGGTGGGCGGCCTGGGGGAGACGCTGGCCGTAGGGTGCGGCCGCGGGATTGCGCCGGCTGCTGCTTCACTAAAGAACCCAATTAAAGCGAACGTATTGATCAATGCGCCCCCGCTCCCTGCGCCCGTGCCCCTCCTCTCTCCAGCCCAGTCATGCAAAAGAAAAGAAGGGAAGAAAAATATTGATTCAAGTGCGGGGGGGGCGAGTGCGCTTGACGGCGCGTGGTGCTTGCGCCCGGTCAGGCCAGGTAGATCCTAAACCCCCGCGGATGCCGCACCCGCTCAGCGCAGGAATCTGGTGTCGAGATCGACCTGGCATGGCATGTTGGATCGCAAGGCAAGAAGAAAATCTTTCAATGTCCAGCCGCGACCCTATGACCCGTACCTCCTGCTCGCGCGCAAAGAGATAAGCCTCGATCCATATGCCTGACCAAGCAACACCAAGTCCATCCACCCTGGACCAGAGAAGATAACTCTGTACTATGGTCACTGAACCAAGGAACACATGCATCCATTGGCTCGAGGCACTGGTGTGCCCCCAGATCGGCTCGCTCAATCAAAGCGCCACGGCGCCAATGCGTATCGATGGACAAGCATAGCCAGCTCTGCGGCTTCCTGTGTCAGATCAGACTATCTTCACGGCAGGTGTCAATCCTCGTCGACCCGGCCGTCGAGACCAACACGACGTATACTTCTTATACATTTGACCCTCCCGCCCGGCCGCCCTTCATATCTCTCCCACCACCTCCCGCTCCAGCACCTCCACAGCCCCGCCCTCCCCGGTCCGAGTCCGTTCCATCACCCAGCGCAACTCGCCCGCTTCCTCTTCCCGTCGGTACGAGATGCTATCGCCAGACCCCTTATGTCGGTGGCCATGAACTGCGCCGCCGCCGCCACTGCTGCCGGGGGCAGAAGATCGCCTGACCTGACTCGACGCCGGCGACGTGGCCGTGGTCATCGTCGCCATGGCCATTGTCATCGTCATCACTTGGTCGGCTGCCACTGTCGTCGATGACGACTTGACTCGGTCAGGGGACGAGACAAGCTGCCCCGGAGATGGAGATGAGGAGCAGGAGGTGGACGAGTGCCGGTCTCGAGTCAGTGGCCTCTGGGGGGAAGAGGACGGGTTGTGATGATAATGCTGGTTATGATGAGGATGATGGTGGTGGTAATGGCCCGCCGGCCCGGCGCCGGCACGGATCTGTGCCGGCGGAGCCAGACCCGGCAGTGATAGCTGCAGTGTCGGACTCGCCTGGCCGTCATCGCCGCCGCCACCCACGGAGGAATCATCATCGCCGCAACTGCCGCCGTGACGGCTGGTGACAGAAAATCCGCTGCTGCTGGCCGTTCTATCGTACCCTCCGACCGGCTGCTGCGCAAGCTGCGCAAACGGCGATGGCCCGTGCTCAGACAGGGGCGATCCGTCCTGGCTGCTTGCCAGGCTGGCTCCCTGGCTGCCGCCTCCACCTCCGACTGCGCCTCCGCCTCCGCCTGCACCTCCGCCTCCACCCCAGACCCGGCTCCGGAACCGGAGCAGGGCCGAGAATGCCATGTCGTGGTCATCCGGGCTCCCCGCCGGATCAGCCATGGTCGCCATCTGCGCGAGGCCCGGGCTGTAAAACCCGCTGCCGCCGGTGGGGAGTCCAAGCGACATGAACGAGTTCCGGTTCGAGTATTCGGATCGCTCCGTCACCGGGGTAAGATTTGGCTCGCGGGCGACGAACCGGCCCGACCTGGTGCGGTGGACTACCGACACGGGCGGGCCAAAGTATCCCCCGTTGGCGAATTCGTACGTGCTCGGACTTGTCCCAGCAACTACCCCGGCGAATGATGTGGAAGCTGCGGCACCTCCCGCCGGCAAGAAAGGGAACGACGATGACGAAGACGAGTGTAGGATGTGAGACGACGAGTATGCGTGAGTCGGTGACTGGGTCGGGGCTGGGGCCGGGGCCGAGTAAAAGTTGAACTCGTGGCCGTACCAGCCATCGTAGTCGTTAGCAAGCGCGGAGGCGTTGGCCTCGCTGATGATGTCGCCGTCGTCATCGTCATAGTCATCTTCCAGAGGGCGGGCGTAGTCGGCGTCAAATTCGCCATCGTAGTCATCTCGCTCCCTCTCACAAGATACCTCCGCGGCCGACTGATGGGCCGGCGCCGGCGTGGTCTGATCTAGAGGAGTCGAGGGGGTCGAGTCGGGTCGTAACTTGCCAGATGCGACCGCATCGTGGGCAGCGGCCGCGAGGGCGGCCTGGTACGCGGCCACGTCGCAGGGCTGGTAGTCTTGACCTTCTTTGCCTCCTTGGTCATCTTGGTCTGCTCGGAGGTGGTGGCTGTGCCGACTCTGCTTGCCAGTCGGCGCCGGCGCTGGCTGCTGGGGACCATCGCAGTGGACCGACGTATCGGCCGTTGACTGGGACACAGCCGCAGACTGCGCCGAGAGGCATGACGACTCCGACTGACGATGACTGCCGCCTCCGTCGCCGCTGCCGCTGCCGCCATTGCTCGCAGTCATCCTCATCGACTTCGCGAGCGCAAATGCGCCTGGAAGAGGCCGGCCGTACACGTCCGTGTCGTCGAGGTCAAACAGCGACTCATCAAAGGTGGACTGGCTGGGGGCGCCGTCGTTGTCGGCCAGCTCGTCGGCAAAGTGGCTATCCATAAAGTCCAGGCCTTCGAGCCTGGGAGCGACCTGGGGTTCGCCGATCGGGGCCTCGTTGACCGGACCAGCGGGAGGGTGGTGGAAGTCGAGCCCATGGATGCCTAGCCCGAGAGTGGTCTTGGGGGCCTCGGACGGCATCGGCTGCTCCTGTTGTCGGTCGAACTGCTGGTTAGGGGAGGGGTCGCGTAGGGCACGGGCAGGGGCAAGGGCAGGGTGATGGTCAAGGGCGCAGTCATCATGATCAGCAGCAAGGTTGGTGTCTGGTGTATGCTTCGACATTGCGAACCCAATCACATTTCCGTCTCCGTCCCTGGGGGTAGTGGCCATCATGCGGGAGGAATGAGGGGTGGGTAACGTCGAGGTCGGACCGGACCTGGAAAACACAAAACCAGCGAAGTTTTCCTGGTCATTATCGGGATCATCCTCCTTCTCGGGGCCACCCTCCTTCTCTGCCTCCTTATCTTCTGTCCGATCGCTCTGCTCCTCCTCTTCGTCGTGGTCGACGTTGACGGCCGGGATCTTCTCGTGGTCAATATTCCCGCCGGCCGGGGTCTGGTTCTCGTAGTCGCCGATCACTTTCGATATATTCCACTCATAGTCAACGTTGATGCCCGGGATGTCCTCTTCGTAGTCTGCATTCAGACATAGGATGTCCTCCTTGTAGCAGGCATCAACGCCCTGAACAGGCTTCTCTTCCTCGTAGTCAGCATTGACGCCCGGGATCGGCTCCTCTTCCTCGTAGTCGGCGTTGAACCCCGGGATCGGCTCTTCCAGTCCGTCGTCATGCATCATGGCCTCATAGTCGAATTCGCTGTCGTCGTCGGCACAGCTTGTCGGGCTTGCTATCCTGCGTTCCAGCTCCCGCTGTCGATGCCGCTCCTCCAGAAGCTGCTCCTGTTTGGTGGAGCCAACCATGTCGAAGCTGAACCGTGACGAGGTGCTCTTCATGTGGCGCGGGACTGATGACAGCACCGAGACGGTGCGGGAGGGAGGCGCGGCGGTGGCACCAACATTGCCATCAGCGGGGACTGCTGCCGCAGAGCCGTCACCGTCGGCATCGGCGTCGGCACGTCCGGACGAGCCCCTGATAATGATCGGGATCTTGACCGAGGCGAGCCGTGAGTGTGAGGACGGCTGGGATCCGAGAGCCGGCGAGGGCTGCGGAGGCTGTGGACAATGCGGAGACTGCATCGGCAGTGGCTTCGCGTCCGCCAACAGACCCCGGCACGCCGTGCCGGCAGAGGTCGACGACGCTATCAGCCCCGGCCCGAAAGGTCCGTTGCTGTCCGATGTGGCGGCGGGGGCGTTGGTGGTGGCGGCGATGGTAGCTGTGGTGGCGGCGGCGGGGGTGGTGGGTACGGTGGTGGCGGTCAGCTGGTTGGCGGTGGCGGCGATGGGGATAGCAGTAGCAATTCTGGATATCGGCTGCTGCTGCTGCCCGCCAGTGCTGAAGTCGTAAAAGTACTGAGGCGACGACAGTTCGGCCGCCAGCTGTTTTTCGACCGGCCGCGCCTCAGGCACCTTCTTCGGACGCGGCGCGCTGAAGTCATGCACTTTTGTTCCTCTGATACTCGGATCATCATACTTGGGCACGGTGCCACTGCCGATGCCGCTGCCGCTGCCGCTGCCGCCGCCGCTTCCGCTGCCGATGCCGATTCCGATTCCGATGTTGCCGCTGCTTACTAACGGCAGGGGCGCGAGATCGGGTCCACTCTGGGTCGCCCTTCTGCGCATGAGTAGGGCCGATACCGGGTTCTTGAGGAATGATCTCCGGGGCCGGGCCTGAGGCTGAGGCGGCGGCGGCGACCTGTCCAGGGCGGCGATGCTGCCGGCGCTGCTGTTGCTGCCGGTGCCGCTGGTCCTGCCGGTGGCGGATGCGGAGAGACCGGTCGTCGGACCGGAGAATGACACGGAGGGGGCCGCTCGCTTTCCCGCCGGCCCGGGTCTGGCCGCGATTGGCACGGCCGAAGCAGTGGTGTGGAAGTCGGTGGGGGCGACGAAGTTGCTGCGGTTCCGCGCTGGCCCCGGTGAGCTGGCCGTCTGTATCGGCGCGAGCGCCGGCCTCGAACCGGCCGCAGGGCTGCTGTCGACCCCGCCATCCTCGCGCTCGCCTCTCCGCTGCCCTTTTTTCCTCTCCTTCTCCAGCGCGACTCCGCCAATAAAGCCTCTGTCCCAGTCGGTGGCGCTCATACCCCTCGGCCTGATCCCGGTGGCCTCGGTTGCGGGGACGGAGCCTGCCGTCGTAGGCCGCTGAGAGGCGGCACCCCCTTCGTCCAGCCTGGGATGTGTCGTCGTCGTCGCGTCCATGCCAATATCGAGATCCTGCATGTCGCCCGAGGTGACGCGAGTGATGGGGGGGAGCTGCGGAGCCGAGGTCGCCGTGCGCGGCCGTCCGTCAGGCGCCGCGGCAGCGGCATCGGATGCCGGCATGGGCGGTCCCCCGCCGTAGGGCGAACCCGGCTGCATCGCCGAGTCGGTCGCGATCGGGGACCAGGGGGCCGGCGGCGCGGCAGAATCGTGGCCGGGCGAGGACGGGTTCGACGGCCCGCGGCGGTGGAACCGAATGTGGGAGAGCATTGCGAGAGGGAGAGGTGGGGGTGCGAGGGAAATTTATTATCTCGCCTGGTCGGTCGGTCCGTGGATGCTGAGGTTCTCTTCACCCTCGCGCCGGTATCGTCGTCGCGGATGGGTGCAGCATGGACGGCGGGCGGCGGGCGGCGGGCGGCGCTCTGCAGAAGACAGATTGGAGAGGGGGGGGGAGGAAACTCATGGCTTGAGCATTGCGTCGCTGTGGACACCAGTCTGCGGTGGGCGTGTGTGGTGGCGAAGTGAAGATGTTGTCGGGCGTGCGCGCGGGTCCAGGACCAAGACCGGAAGGCGGGCGGGCTGGCTGGCTGAGCTTGGCCGGCATCCTGGGGAGCAGGGGCTGGCTGGGCTGGCTCGGCTGCCAGGCTGGCTGCTAACTACCCCATCAGCAAAGTACATGTGGACATGTACAACCTGAAATCTGCATGGGGTGAACCCACCCGGATTTTTTCCCCTCCGCGACGGACTACAGGAGGCAGAGGAGGGAGACTGGACCGGGAGCCAGATTTCCGTGCCATTTGTGGACACTGCGATTCATCACCGAGGCAGGAGATTGGCGTCTTCCGCGGCGCCTGTAGAGCTGGTGGCACTTGATTAGGCCAATTGTCGCACGCGGTGTGAGAAGTCCAGACCTGAAATTGAGGAGACAGAGTTGTCAGTCAGACCAAGACCCTCTATCCGCCGGCCTTCAATCTCCGCACCACCAGCGCCACCACGGCCAGCTCCTGCGTTACCTCGGCCCAGTTCGGGTAGTACGATATGAGGAGCTGATGCTGCCGCGGCAGTGCCCCCCCCTGCGCGGCCGGCTACCTGCGTATGGTCTCCAGCGGTGTGTAGGAAGAGAAGGGTGGCGGCTGTCTTGCCGGTTATACCGGCCGGCGCCGCCGTGGGCTGGCTCTCTTTCGCCGGCTTTCCTGGGCAGGGCGGGATGTCTTACATAACGGGCATACTGCCCACGACGATACCGCGCCAAAGTCAGACTTACTTCCTTGCCTCGGAGTATAGACAGTCCCCTTCGGCGCACATTCTGCGAGTGAGCCAGAGGCGGCCTATCCCTGGGCCCAGGTCCACGTGACCAGCCCATGGCCGGAATAAAACCGGCCAGGGGAGGGGAGCTGCGTTTGCAGCTCCCCATCCATCTCGATACGACAATTTTCCCTTGAGAGATCGGATCAGGGTAGGACCGGATCAGCAAGAGGGAACCGCTGAGCTCTTTTCGCTATAAGTTTCAAGAGCTCCCTCTGCTTGACAAACTGTCGTCAATCTGGCAAGCATGTTGTACATATATATATACATGTTATACATATATATATATTTCCATCTCTGGATGAGCTGCTTCCGGAGGGGACAGCTCTAGTCAATCTCGATAATTTCCCGACCATCCATGCCCACCTTCTTTCCACCTTCACCCTCCTCGTCCTCGTCCTCTTCCTCGTCCGATTGCTCGTCCCCGTCCTCCTCGTCCAATTCCACCTCATCATCATCAACATTGTCATCCGAGATGATTACTTCTTGTTGATTCTGTCCGACCTCAGGCGATTTCCCTTTCACCCCCCCCTCTGTCCATCTCTGCCCCTCCCCTTCAAGCTTCCGTTTTGCCCCCCGCCCTCCTCCCCCACTCACCCCCCTCTCTGGCTCCGGCCACCAACAGCCCGGCCTTTCTCCCCCCTGCCCCCCAATCCCCCTCATCGGCAGTATACTCTTCCACTTGGCCATTTTCGCCTCCTTCGTCTTCAACCGCTCCCATTCCCCCCTGAGGGTGGCCACATCTCGCACTAGGCAGCTGGCTGCAACTACGCGGAAACTCTGCAGCTTGCCGTCAAGATAGTAAACGGGATCCCAGTGCTCCTCGGGCAGACTGCAGATCACGATGCAGGCGAGGGCCATCTCAATCGCGTCGAGGGTGCGGTCGAGCAAGTTGGCCTCCTCGGGCGCGCCTGGGCTATCGACAGGTTTGTCTGTGTCACCGCCGCCGTCACCCAGTCCGTCGGGGTCTCCATCATGCTCCCTATCGTCGCCGTCGGCGGAGGGGGTCCGATCCCGGTCCTCGGAGGCGGCAAGCTGGCTCTTGGCGGCGGCGGTGCCGGCAATGGCAACGTTGCGGATCCGACGCGTCAGCCAGTCGGTGTTCCGGGTGATCTCCTCGTGCAGCTGCAGCGAGTAGTCGCGCTGCCGGCGCGTCTGCGACCCAGTCCGGTTGAAGATTGTGCCGCAGAAGACCTCGACCTCTCGCAGCGGGGTCCGGTGCGATGCCGAAAATCTGCGGCTGAGCCTCACCACCTCCTCCTCAAAGATGTAGCGAAGCTGCCATGCATCGGCCTCCCGGCGTGACCAGTCGACCCGGCCCGGGGCGTAGCATTCGACTTCGTCGTGGACCGAGTCCACGAGGCGCTCCCAGATACTGAAGCCGGGATCGGGAGTTCGCTGCTTCGGCTTCTGTCTCCGGTGCGGTTTCATTTTCTGCTCCTGTTCCCGTTCAGCTTCCTCTTTCTCATCCCGCCTCCGCTTCCGTCTCAGCTTGTGCTTATGGAGTTTCTTGACATTTGCGTCCTTGGCCGGGGTGTTGGTGCTGTTGCTGCCGGGGCTGGTGCTGCTGCCCATGCTCACGCTCTCGCTCCAGATCTTGCGCTCGTCCACGTTGCGATACAGCTGGCCGAGGATCCGGTCAGACTTGTAATAGTGGATCACGGGCGGGCTCCCGTCGTCCTCATAGTCGTCCATGTAGCCGCCTTCGTCGGACAGGAAGACGACCTGGCCGGCGGCCTGGAGGACGGCGAGCGGGGCGGGGGCGAGGAAGTCGGGCCGGATCCTGTTGATCCTGACGCCGAGCAGCTGCTGAGAGTTGATGGGGATCCCCGTCTTGGAAAAGTCAACGGCGGTCGAGTGGATCTCGGCCAGAATGATGCAGTCCGGGTCCTTGGACCCGGACGGGCGCTGATCCGCCAAGATCATGTGCCGGGTCGCTATCACCCCGAGCTGGTCCGATTCCATGAAGTTGAGAAAGTGTCGGATCATATCGATTGGTTCGACCGGACGGTCAAGCGCCTTGGCGGACACTCGCGGGTAGTCGGCCGGCTCGGACATTGTTAGCTGCAGCTGGCCGCCGCCGCCGCTGGCCGGTATTGACATCGCATCGGGGTCCCAGATGACGTGGTACATGTCTCCGTCGAGGTCGCCGCCGCTCAGCTTGGAGGGCAGGTCCCGGTCCCCGTGTCGAGAGAAGACGATGCAGTTCTCGAGCTTGCGCAGCGGGTGGTCGCTCGAAGGCAGAACCATGGTCACCAGCTGGACGTCGCCGGGATGCAGAGCCGGGGACCGGGTGACCAAGGCGGGGCGGCGACGGTGGCCCCCCCACACGGTAGTATCCATAAAGTCGCGTGCGGTCGTGCTGGTCCGGTCAAAGGTCACGTAGATCTCGTCCTCGGCCAGGTAGCCGCTCTCGTCCATCACCCCGAACAAGGTGGCGCCCTTTGCGATCGGGATCCGGGACTTGTGCTTCAGGAGGCGTACCTCTCGCAGCACCACATTCTCGACGACGGATCGCAGGAACGTGTCGTGCTTGAAATTGAGTCCCCGCCGGTCGAGCTCAGTGATGAGTCGGGGGAACCGAAAACTCAGCCCGATGGCGTTCCGGTTCAGAAAGTGGCGGGTCTGCTCCGCGCTCGCGGTCGCAGCCTTCAGCAGGCCGAGCTCCTTTTGCTGCTCCCGCAGGAACCAGGCGGGCGGAACTCCGACGTCTTCGAGGATCTTGATCATCTGTCGGTTCAGGTACAGTCGCATCGGCTTGTCGGACACGTCGCAGATCCCCAGGTTGGTCACATCCGAACACGGAAACTTGGCCATCGATTCGACCCGGATGCACACGTGGGTCCCGCGCAGGGACGAGTCCAGGGCCAGCATGCCCTTGACGGACCCGAGCCGGATCTGCAGACAGGTCGGGCGGGAACCCGGCCCATCCCGGATCGTCCTTTTTTTGTACCCGGGCAGATTCCGCCAGATGACCTGCAGCGCGGGGGGACTGATGGACCCGACCCCGTCGCTGAAGACGCGCTCTCCGTCGGCCGACTTGACGTCCGGGATCGTCAAGACCGAGATCCCGACCTCGTTCAGGTTGATGAAGAAGGGCGTCTCCGAGAAGGCCTGGCCGATCCTGGCGGCACACTTGGCCGGGACCCGGATCCCTGCAAAGTCGCCAAAGCCGGAGATGATATCCGAGTAGGAGACCAGGCTCCGGCCCGGGCCGTAGAACGGGGCGGCGCACCAGACCGACCTGGCCCTCAGGGACGAATGCGAAAACCCGAGGAAGCGGTACACCCGACCGGCGACCTCGATCCCATTCGCCAGCACGGCCTCGAACCGGGACAGCACGTCGCGGAAGGAGACTCCGGGAGAGAAGTAAATGTCTTCGCCGCTCTCATCGGTGAATTGGACCCTCATGAAGAACTGGTTCGCGACCCCATGGGTGCGCAGGAGACGGTTCGGTGCCTCGAAGTCTGGCCCGGTCAGGACCAGCCGCGTCGGGGTGACGGTGGCCTTGTAGACGAGCACCTTCCCGGCCGAGTCCTGACCGGCGCCCTGAAGCTCGGCCCGCAGGAGATTTATCTGCTCCTGCTTCTCATCCCGCTCCCGATCCGGGCCGCGGTAAGCCCTGTGGATGTCTCCCCGTTCCTCGACCCGGATTCGGCTTGATTCGTGCGTCATGAGGGCTACGATCGCTTTCGGAGTGAGCTGGTTCGGCATTGTCTCGGCGCAGGCATAGGGGATTTTGAACGCAGCCCTCCGGATGGCCTCGGCCGTGATCGGGGCCGGCTCGCCCCTCTTCCGTGCTCTCCGCCATAACTTCTTGATCATGAAGAGCACTGTCAAGGCGATGCGCGGGTGCAGGTACCCATTTTCCACAATGGCGGCCAGCTGGAAGCCAGCATCAAAAGGCACCGAGGCCCAGCTGGCGAATATCTCGGTCTGGCGGCGACACTGTGCCAGGTAGGCGTCCGAGGGTAGGCCCAGGCTTCGCACACTACCTGTCTTGACCCGCGGCACATGTTTTACCATGAGCGGGAAGCGAGCGAGCGATATGAGCTTTTGAACCGGTCGTGAGATCGTGGCCCGGCGGGACAAGCGGCGGCGAGTACAGAATTCGATCGAAATATAGAGCAGGGGGCTTGTGGCCGACAAGGACATGCCCGGCAGTGCGGCGAGCCGCTTTCGGTCAGGTGTCAGGGTCTTAACCTTGGGCCTGGCCAGGCCGGCAGCGGCGTCGTCGAGGTCGCCGTTTTCGGCGTCGTCCTTGTCTTCGTCTCTGATGGCATACATGACCGGCGGCTCCGACAACGCGATCCGGATTGACTTGTCCATGTCGGTCATGGCGGAAGCCACGATGCCGTAGCCGATCTCGATCCGCATGTTGACGGCCCCGGGCCGGTCTCGGGCTCGGAACGAGAGCACCAATTTGTCTCGACCGAACCTCGCGACCCCGTCCGGACCACACTGGTTGCTGGACCATTCCTCCACAAAGACCAGCTGTTTTGGCCTTGTCCTGAACCAGTTGTGGCCGGCGCCCACGTGCGTGAGCGTGAGGTTGATGGTCTCCCGTCGCTCTCTCTCCTTGGCAGCGGCGGCGATGGCGAGCCGCCTCGGCAGGACCGCATTGGCCTTGGTCTCCCGCTGCTCGCGGGATCGGCGCAACGCCCGCATGATGAACTCGTTGGGCGGGTTTTCGCGGCTCTTGAACACCACCACGACCGAGCCCTGGATCGAGATGTGGCTCTTGAACCGATGGGGGCCCGTGGATGTGTCCTTGTGGGTTGCCAGAAACACCAGCCCGTCGGCCTCCTCCAGGAAGCGGAGGAGGGCGACGTTGCGCCTGACAACCTTCTCGACCATCCAGTCGTGGATCCCAATGGTCTGCAGGATAGGGCCGAGCTCCAGCTGGAGTCCGCGACTGGTGAGATGAGGGGGGACGTTTGAGAGAAAGACTTCCATTTTGGCTTCTGGATATCCGGTGCAGGCAGGCCTCAACAAGTCGGCCTCGATGGAGGGCTCAAGGGTGGCCTCCCCCGCGCCGGCAGGGACACGACAACGACTCGGACGGGGGACAAAGGCCAATCAGAGGAATATCAAACAGGATATCGATTCGGGAAGGATTACCGTAACCAGGGTCCAGGGTGAGGAGAATGAGAGATGCGCAGAGCGGATGAAGAGGTATTTAACCCCATGCAAAATATTGGCGGGCACCAGGTGGCTCGAGCTGTGTTGTGGGAGATCCGAGCCAGAGGCAGACTTGTGGTGGGGGATTGGCGGCAGATAGCAGGCTGCCACGGGTCGGTCTGCATGTTGCGGGCTTCTTGGTTGGCCCGAGTTGGGGTCCCGGCCGAGTCGCACAGGCGATGCAGCAGCTGACTCTCTTGTGGCTGGCCCAGGAGAGTTAATTGTTCTTTGGGGGGACAGGTCCGGCAGGATATCGACCGCGCACGAGGACTAATTGATAGATGGGGCGCTCACCCAGACTGGACACCGGGGATCGGCCCGAGCGATCGTGAAGGGAGTCGGGAAGGGAGGAGGGGCAGAGGGGCAAGGTAGGATGACGTTATTTTGAAGACTGGGTTTGCTAATTGACTGATTGCTGTAAACGTTGTGGGTCCCCCGCCCGAGCTCATGATTGCCAGGTGCCCTCTCATCTGGCTACAGAGGGCAGAGGGCAGATGGCCAGCGACCGCCGGATCAGTCAGCCGGACCCCGTCATGTTCTCGCTATTTGTGATCGGATATTGATCGGCTCAGTTGGACGCTCATACAGCAGAGGTCTCTATGGGCCGGGGGCCTGGTAGCCATATCCACATCATGGAGATGATGACAGGGCGACGGAATTTGCCCTGGTACCGCGGCCGGACGGCTTGCAGGCGCTGTCAGTCAGGTTAAGCCATCGAGGCCGGCGCAAGCGGTGACTGGTTTTTTTTTCCTTTGCTCTTGTTGCCCGAGTCGATGCGATCACCAACCGGCCATGGGGACCGATAAAGCACGGGGTCGAGATATACGGTCAATTCTGTACTGGTACAGCTGGCTAGCTATATCGGTCATTTTCTCCACTTTGGCCGGCCCTTCTGGCCTCTTTGCGCCAGCTGCGGCTTCTTCCACTGCTTGGCGCGATCCACCGACATCTTGTTCTCCACCGCGTCCCAGATTTCCTTGTCCATTTCCTTCATGCCTTGGTCGTCCTCGTCCTCGTCCTCGTACTTGTCGTCGTCGTCGTCCTCTTCCTCGTCGTCGTACCCGTCCTCGTCCTCCGGGTCATGTTGGGACTTTTGCCCGTCCTCTTGCTCATACTTCCAAGTATCATTCCTCCCGGCCGACCGGCGCTGTCGCGCCTCCGCCTTGATCGCGTCCTGCTGTATTTTCGTTCCCGGCAGCTGCCAGCCCCTTGACCCTCCCGGACCTTGGCCGCCGCCGGACAAGCGCCACACATTCCCGTCCCGCGGTCCCGTCTTGAATTTGACACCACTATCCAGCCCGGTCTCGGACTTGATGAGCGCATCCATGGTCTTGTCGTCCGACCGGTGGCGCCGGTCTCTCTCCGCCGCCGTGCCCACGATTCTCCCTCGTTCGAGATTGGCCATCATCATCTGGCGCAAGTTGGCTATCGTGGCCTGCCGCTCGGCGGCCTGCCGGGGCGGGTTTCCGCCTCGGCCGCCGCCGCCGCCGCCGCCGCCGTCGTCGTCATCGTCCCACTTTGGTGCCCACAGCTTCTTGTTCTCGGCGGCGAGCACTCCGTCGCCGTCACTGGTCCCCTTCTCAGCCATGGCCACGGCCACGGCCACCGGGGTCTCCTCCGGCTGCGGCAGGGTGAGGGGGGTCGATCCGGGCCCCAGCGGCCGGCCCCAGTCATCTGTCCCGACGAGTCCACACATCCGGGCCAGCGCCCACTTGACGCCGAGCATGCCCATGGTTCCGCCGCCCTGGTAGCGACCGTTTCCGGTCGCAAAGGTTCCGCGGAAGAGACCGGCGGCGCCCTGGCCGTCGATCTTGGCTCGAATGTCCCGCACAGCGGACATGAGCTCGTCCCACAGGCCGGGCGGGAAATCGGGCTCGGCCGGGGCGGGCACAAAGGAGCTGGCGTTGTCGAGCACGACGACAAATGGGATCCCGCGCTTGAGCAGCTGTTGCAGCGCGTCCAGATCCTCGTCCACGATCCCGATGGGGGCCTGGACAATCAGGGCGGCGCCGCGCATCATCTTGCGCTTCTGCATCATCAGCCCGAGCTCTGGCAAGATCCTCATCAGCTTGGAGGTGTGGCCGTAGCCGGGTCCGTCGAGGACCCGGAGGCTGGGGTGTTCCTTATCGCCGATCGACGTCTTTGACTGGAACCCGTAGAAGACGCATTCGGGCCGGGCGAAGACCTGGTCCGACGGGAACATCTTGCGGGCCACCCTGAAGGAGGGGACCGACTTGAGGTGGACGTCGGCGAGCCGCTGGAGCAGGTTGGACTTGCCGCCGCGGGCTCGGCCGAGGAGGATGATGTCAGGGATGTTGGGGATCGACCGGAGAAATACGATCTTGCTGACTCGGGTGTGCAGGCTGCAGACGGCGAACAGCTCGTGCGCGGCGACGAGCTCGTCGGGCGGGGGCGGGGGATACGTCTTGACCGAGCCGGAGCCGGAGCCGGCCCCGTCGGCATCCCCGCCCCCCCCATCGAGCTGCAGGCAGGGGATCGAGCCGTACCATTTCTGTACTTGGGCGGGGAGCTCGACCGTGGGAGGCGACGGCACCCGCGGGGGCTCCTGCGGGTGCCTAGGGTGGCGGGCATATGCCGTCGTTACGGGGCGGCGGAAGTGGAAGAGGAGGATGAGGTTCGGGCGGGCCGATCTCGGCTGCAGGCGCGAACGGATATGGGGGAGGGCAGGGATAGGGAGTGATCGAGTCCGAGAAGTCATCATGGTGCACCCGAGGGTAGAGACCTGTCTGGGGTGGGGAGCGCGGCCGGAAAGAAAAGAAAAAAAAAAAAGAAAAAAAGACATGAACCAGTGAAGCGATTACTCGGGGTGGGTCTCGGGGTGAGATAATCAGGCCGCTGTGATTGGGCCGATAAGAGCCATGCTCTGGACCGGCTGGGCTGGATGGACTGGCTGGACAGTACATGGCAGACACTGGGCAGCGTCGAGTGCGAATCCGCGTGGACGCGAGGCCTGCCTGTCTCTCGGCTGGTCGGTCGCGCGGGGGGATGGCTCTGAATGCAAAAATTAAATTATAAAATTAAATTAAAAATTAAAATCAAATTTAAAAAATTAAAAAAAAGAAAAGACCCTATCTCGATGGCGTATTCAGAGTGGCCAAGTCAGTGGGTACATATTGTAATATGCAAAGAAACCGCTGCCCCCATGCTCTCGCCATCCGTCCTACATGTGGCGATGGTGCCAGCGGGTTTGGCGTCCAGACATGATGCTTACCAGTCCACGGGACCGGGAGCGAACAGCCCGTCGTGGATTCGCACTCGACGCTACCTAGCACGCGGTCCCATTTGTCGACGTTCTCGACACGCCAGCTCCCCGTGCCTGCCCCGGCCGAGTTCGATTTTCGATTCCATGGGGGTGGCCATGTGCGAATGGGGTCCGGGGCATGTCGGTGTGTCAGTCGCGGGACATGGGGACAGCTCCAGGGGGGGGGGCCGGGAATGCCATGGTACGCAGTGGCTATCTACTATCTACCTGTTGCCCCGCAGAACCATGGCGGGACGCGCTTATACCTGAGCACCAGAGTATGACGGATTGGTTCCGCCAGATGGGCAGACATGCTGGCTCTACCACTGTGCTCCCGGTTTCCTTTTTCCTTTATCTGTAATCTGTAATGATAACCCGGTGTATTCCGCTTGGCTCCGGGGATATCTCGCGCCAGGCCGCCACTGTGCAGCATGCTGCGTCACCGGCGAGAGCCACCGCCAATCGCGCGTCATGGCCAAGTGCTGCGGTTGTCTATCTACCCGCCGTCTTGCCAGATCACCTTGTCGTACCCTCTACACCAGCCCTATAGCCCTACCGCATGACAAGAGCACGGCAACTACGTGGCCGGCCGATATTTCCAAGCCGCCCATGTTTCTTACCGCCGGCTGCCGAGGTCGATCTCGGGCCGGAAAGACGCGCTTAATGACAGAGTGATCGAATAGGACGAAAGCTCGACCCCCGGCCCTGCGCCTGCGCCTGCGCGGAGGGTCCAGCGGTCAGACAGACCAGACCGAATAATCCGCACACAAGCACGACCGCTCTACCCGCTTCCGGCGGTGTGTAACCCGCCGCACATACGCGCCAGGAACCCATAGCTCGGCGCTGGCCTGGGTGATCGGCGCCCTGCCCTCGTTCCGGTCCCATCCGCCCTCTCCGGCCGCTCCCTTGCTCCTCGCCTTGGCCTCCCTCGCGAGCGCCTGACTCGTGTCCCGGCCGGGGCCCTGGACGACAATCATCGTCCCATCTGCCTCTCCACCGCACTAGCGAGACCGGCGATAGACGTTGCAGATCGCGATCGAGCTGCTCTCCCCTCCATCCCCCTCTGCAGAAAAAAAAAGGGCGCGGCCGGGTGCCACTCGGGGGCCATTCCAGCGGCGCGGGTAGAAGGGGAGCACAGAGAGGCAAGAATCAGAAAAAAAAGAAAAATTGCTCCCGAGGAGGCACTCGGACCCATGCGGGAGTGGCGATCAGTATAGTCAATGTACCCAAAGGATTCTTCTCTCGCAAGGTTTTCTTGTATTATTCTTTTTCCGCCGATCCCGCCCTCGTCCGGCGAACAAACCCCCGAGGCGGTGGAGCCCTCTTGGTCCCCGGCCGAGCGCCCCCTTTGGCGACGTCATATTACAGCGGGGGAGAGCGAGCGGACCGGGTCAAGATGAGCGAAGCCGTACTGGCCCCCACTGTGGGGATGGGGGTGAGCCTGTTGGCGGCAAGTACCAGGAAAGCCAGAGGTCAGTCAGAAGACGGCCATGAAGGTCGGTTCGGTCGGCTGGCCGCTCTTTCCATGGCCGGCATGCGCGAGAGCTGAAAAAATAAATAAATAAACACAAAATTATCACGATAAATGGAAAAAAAAATTGGCCGAAAATAGCAGAGGCCATGGCCAGTCTTCCAGCTCAGTCATAACCGACAGGGATCTTCAGGTTCCGGGATCCGCTTTGGGCTGGTCAACTGCGAGTGGCCGGCTCATCGTCACTCCCTCCCTCCCACCTTCCGTCTTCTCCCCTCCCCCTCCTCCTCTCTGCCACACCCCCCTCCAGTGTCCCCAGGGGTCCAGTCATCATACTACACCACACGCCCTCTCTCTCTCCCATGTCCATAATCCCCATCCGTGGACAAGGACGTGGACGGAGACATCATTCCCGAGTCAAGCCGGTTCTTCCCTGTTCCGTTTTCCTATCTCCCATTCTCCCATTTGTGCGTCTTTTCTTTTCGCCCCATGACCCGCGCCCTGGGCTCTGACGATAATCAATTCTGCCTAACAACCTCAGAGACCAATCGAGCATCGTATCATTCCACGCCTTCTCCTCTTTTTCGGACCATCCTGATTTTATTCGTCGGCACTGAGAAACTGTTTCCCCCCCTCCCCCCCCGCCGCCTCATCTCTTCTGGCCTCGGGCCGTTATCCCGCTCTCTGCTCTCTCGAGCCGTCAACGCCGTTCTGTTTTAGATCACCTACATCCTGCCCTCGTTTCCTTCTTACCGAGACGGCAGCAGCGACAGCAGCGGCAACAGCAGCATGATCTCGACTGGCGCCGCCATTCTGACCGTGTCAGGCCTCGGGGCGCACCCCGAGGCCGCCGCACCCCCTGCCTCCGCCGTCGGGGGCGGCCGGCACATTCCCAAGCTCGACACGCTCCCGCCGGCGCCGCCTCTCTGCTCGCCCGCCGATTCAGCCAGTCCGACCTCTCCCACATTGGCACTGCCGGGAGCGGCCGGCGCGGCATCCCGACACGGGCCCAACCTGGAGCCCACGCCGGAGCCGTCCCCGCCGACGTCTCCAGTCGCGGTGGAGCGGCCGGACCTGCAGGTGAACACGGGCCATGACGAAGCCAAGACCGGCCACCATGCCAGTGTCGATGATTCCGAGTCGTCCCCGCATCTGTGGATGCCGCGGGCCCGAGGCCCCGCTGACCGGTGGCTGCACCGCCACCCGTCGGAGGAGGTCAGCCCGATCGGATGGAATTCCGCTGTCGGCGTATCATCATCGCCCTTTTCCCACAGCCAGCATGCCACGTCGGGCGCGGGCCCGGGCGCGGACGCGGGTGAGGGGGCAGGAGCATCTGCATCTCCGGCGCCATCGCATACCACCCTCCCGCGACAAAAGGGCCCGCACAGGCGCATGTCCAGCCTCGTGGGCATCTCCTGGGAGCAGGAGGAGGCCGTGCGGGCAGCAATCCCGGAGTGCGAGAGGCCTCACTACCGTGGAGCCGGGGCCGAGCACTGGCAGCCGTATGACGAGCTGGAGTCCGACCCCGAGCTGGACGCGGTTGAGCTGTCGCTGCCGCAGGATGACGCGCTCTGGCTTACCACCACGAGCCGGCCATCGACCCGGTCTTCGCTGCCGTTCTCGCCATCGCAACACCCCATCGGCGGATGGTCGCCCACCGGCACCGGCCACCACCACGGCATCAGCATGGCGGCGGTGCCGGAGAACGGGATCCTGCCGAGCCAGCAGTACTCGCCCTCGATCAGCCACCATCACAGGCAGCAGCACCAGCTTCGGCATGAAGAAGAGCAGCGCCTGAAGGACGAGCCGCTCTATGGGACCGACATTGAGTTCCCGCGGTGCTCGTCGCCGGAGATGACCAAGATCGAGTCGGACCATCTGTTCTCGCGTGTGTGCGAGCTCGAACGGACCGACCGGGATGCGACTGGCAAGACGGGCCTGTGGATGGGCTACTGCAGCCGGCCGGGCGGGCCGGAGACGGGGGGGGACCGCGAGTACGAGGACGAGGTCAGACGGCCTAAGATGCTGTCTACGCCCGGACCTCGCCGGTTCCCGAACCGCAACCCGTTTGACGATCTGGCTGCCCTCGGCGGCTGCCGCACCCTCAGCAGCGGAACCAGCGGCAGCGGCAGTGGCAGCGCCGGGCTCGGCTCGGCCGAGTCTACGCCACCCGAGTCCCGCCGCGGCAGTCTGGTCAAGCGGTCGGCGCCGGAGCTGGAACTGGACCGGCAGAGGCGGCAGCTGCGGGCTGTCGCCCGGCGTGAGGCGGTTGCCGCCGCGATCGTCGAGTCCAAGATCCGGGCCGAGTTCGACCACGCCTTCGTCTCGCAGGTGTACAACTACCTCTCGCTCGGATACCCGCCCGCGGCACGCATCTTTGACGAGGAGCTGTCTCGGATCACGGGCGCCAGCGTGGCCGAGCTGCGAGAGCAGGACGAAGTCCTGATGGCGGCGGGGGGGCACTTTGTGGATGATGAAAACGACCAACATAATGACAAGGCCAAGCAGGCCGGCGCCAGAGACGGAACCAAGACCGAGAAAAGCGACCAACAAACAAAGAACCAAGAGTGGACGCACTGTCCCCGCTGGAGGGCGCTGCAGACATATGTGGCCGAGTGGGCGCGCCAGCACCCGAATCTGGACTGCCTCGACCCGATGGTTTGGGGGCTGCAGGAGCGGAAGGGAAGCTGGGGGGCGTAACGGCAATGCTGCAGTTTGCGGCTAGACTTGGCCTCCTTCCTGGAGAAAAGACATCCTGCCCGGCTGACTGCCTCGCAGCGGTATACGAATATATATACACACTAGACTACCGCAACCGGACGGGGCGGGACGGGGCAGGACGGGGCAGAGCAGAGATCAGAGACTGGACTGGGAACGGGCAAAAAAGAGCGCGGGCAGTGATAAACAGACGGATGCGGGCGGGGGGGGTAATGGAACGGTTGGCCCGGATGCGGGACAGATCCGAAGAGAAGACGGGATCTGGGAGAGGTCAATAGAAATAGCAGGCAGGCCAACATCGCCCGGCGTGAAGTCGGGTGGTGGCGGCAGAGGGATTCATCACTAGTGGTAGCTAGCTTGGGTCGAATCATTGTTACGGTCTCTCAAGTTTCGGGAGGGAAACACGAGTGTCTGATCACCATGTAACGGAGCTTGTGGTAGGCGGGAGGGGGCCTGAACATGGGCACGAGAGGATCCCAAGGTGTATATATACCCCAGTGATGACCAAGCGCCCTCTTCTTCCAGACGGCATGCACAGAGGGCAGCGGGGCATGGGCAGCGGGGAACGCAGCCGGGGAACTCGGCCTCCAGCAGCCGTGGTTCAGGAGGTCAAGCACCACCTGGCATGATTCAGGAGCCACGGCGCCCCTTTGAGTTCTACAGCCCGGCCTGCAGGGCCTAGAGAGCATTCATTGTTCCCATTATCTATCCATTACTTGATCTTGTTCTTGGACACGGATCCTTGGCTGTGGCCTGCCCGGCTCCGTTCTGGCCATGCACATACGCCCATCATGTCTCATCCAACGAGTGCTCGCCGAAGAAGGCCATGATCAGCGGCGTCGCGTCCAGGTAGGTGCCCTTTGCATTATCGGAATTCGGAGTCCGGCTCGGCCAGGCGTGACCAAGTCCCTCAATGGCGTAGTGCTGCGTCGCGTTACCGCCGTGCAGCCAGGTGTACTGCCGCACCTTGCCGCCGAACAGGTGATTGACAAGCGGATCGTCGCTCTGGCTAGCCGAGGAGCCGCTGCGGTCGGCCCAGGCCTTGGCCCAGTCGAGGATATCGGGCAGGTCGACGGCCTGGTGCAGACCGCCGCGGTACGGTATCGTCTTGTCGCTCAGGCCATGGAACTCGAGCACGGGGACGACAGCCCGCGGCGGGGTGCACGCGCTGCTCGCGTTGTTCCCGGTGTAAAAGGCCCCCGAGACAGGCGCAAAGGCGGCGATCCGGGTCGAGGCTGTGGTCGAGCACGCGAGCAGGTTGCAGAAGCCGCCGCCGATGCTCTTGCCCGTGGCGTAGATGTGAGCCGTGTCCACGCACAGCGTGCTCTCGAGGTGGTCGAGCAGGTCACCGACAAAGGCGACATCGTCCACGCCGGCGGCCGCATACGGTGCGCCCTGCCACGCGCCTTGGACGCCGTTTGGGTATACGGCGATGGCGTGCGGGTTCCAGGCCGGGTTCGAGAACTGCGACAGCGCCTCCTGTGAGGCTGCGTCCTTGCCGTTGCCGTGGAAGGAGAGGATCAGGGGCGCAGGACCGCCGGAGGAGGAGTATCCCGTGGGGAGGTGCACGATGTAGGTTCGGCGGATGCCGCCCGACACAATGGTCTGCTTGGTCGAGCTGCCGGGCGCGAGGGAGGTCGGGCTGCCGCACCCCGACGAGGAGGAGGCGTGGCCGAAGAGTGGGAGCAGGAGAGCGAGCGCGAGAGCGAGAGCGGCACAAAGGGCCATGGTAGGGCGCGCTATGAGAAAGGCAGAGGATACAGGATCGAATACTTACAGAACAGGGTCATGGTGGCCGCCGGGTAAGGGGGGGAGGGCGACGGCCGTTGGGATGAGTGGGATATATATAGACAGGCCAGCGATGATGAGTCCAGGCGTGCTGTCCATCGATGTACCATATTAGCGGCGTGGGTCTGAGTAGGATCGGGTCAGCGGGCGGGCTGGCCGTAGAGACAGGTCGGCTGTGCAGCCGACCGTCGGGCCCCCTGCCGACACGGAGGGAGGGGGTGGGATTCTGACAGCAGCGCTAGGCGCAAGAGGCTGCCGCTTTTCCGTTTGTGATTTATCCCCTTGTCAAAGTCGGCGGACTCGAGCGCGTGGATTGCGGTGCGCCGCTAGGCTGGCGCAGGCACGCGCTCCCACGGTGTGGGGGGCCACTGTAGTGGCTGGCTGGCTGGCTGGACTCGCACATGTTCTGGCTCGATGCGCCCTTGGCCCCCTCATCTCAGTCCCATCTTCTCTTGGTCTACGGTGAGGATTGAGCTTCCGCCTACGCCCGGCCCGGTCCTCTCGCTTCCCAGAGGCCCCCCTCGATCCCCTCGTTCCCGATGGAGGTCTCTCCCCTCACGCGGCAGCCTCAGCCCGAGGTATTCCAGCCCAAGATTGTGCAGCTGTACGAGACTCTGTTCCCCTCGATCGGCCGCACGGCCGATCCCCACGGCCAGCTCGGCGACACCAACTCGGCCGACCACGACGACGATGACGACCCTCCTCCCAAGTCCGATGGCTTCTGGACCGAGTTCTTCCTGCTGCGCGCGGATCGGCCGGCGCTGCGCCGGGTCGTGGACCTGGCCGGCCCCGGTGGCGATGCCTTTGTGGCCCACCATGGCGCCCGCTCGCGCGAGCTGCTGGCCCGCTCCGTCGCCGCCGTGCGTGGAGGCAGCGCCGCAGGCGGGGGTGGGGGAGGTGTTGAAGGGGTGGGAGGGCACGCCGCTGCTTCCACTGCCCAGCATGCGCTCGAGACCCTCGAGACGTTTCTGGCGGCCGCCCTGGCCAAGCGGTATGCGCACGCGAGCTCGGATGTGATTGAGCTCCTGGCCGGCATCGACCGGGTTGACGCGGTCCTGGGCGACCTGATCGCCATCACCGAGGGCATCATCCGCGCCGGCGCCGATGACGAGACGCGGCGCCGGGCCGTGGCCGTCCTGCTCGCCCTCGCGGCGGGCGCGTACCAGACTAGCCTTTTGACATATCTGATCCAGCGGGACCTCTTTCCGGCCATCATCAAGGTCTGCTGCTCCTCTTCCTTGTCCTCGTCCTCGTCCTCGTCCTCCTTGTCCTTGTCCTCGTCCTCGTCCTCCTTGTCCTCGTCCTCGTCCTCGTCCTCGTCCTCGGCCCCCTATTTGTTCTCTTCTTTCTTTTACTCCTCCTCCCACCTCTGGGCCATCTGCACATGCGCTAATCGCCTCTCTCCTACCAGTTCATCCAAGAGTCTTCCTCCCTCTCCGGCCGCGTCCTCCCCGCCTTCACTCTCCTCGGCCTGCTCGCCAACTACAACAAGTTTGAGTTCCGGAACCCGTACCAGATGCGGCTCGCCGACTTTATCAACGAGCCGGTCATCAGCCGGATCGTCGGCTGCGTCGGCGCGACCTGCCGAGAACTCCGGGCCGGCTTCCTCGATGTGCAGGATGACCTCCCCGAGGGCTGGTCCCTCAGCAGCGCCCTCGGCCTCCTGGGACTGGACCGCAGACGGTCCAGTGGGGCCGGAGCCGGAGCGGGCCGTGATGACGATGCGGCCAGGCCCATGTTTGCGCGCCTTCCTGGGCCCGAGGCCGCCGTGCTGCTGGCCACGTACGACTTTGCCCACACCAACAAGCTGTTCTGCTCCGCCCTCGCCACCTGCCCGGCCGATGCGGCGGCGACCCCGTCGACGGCGACCGGCGCGACGGCCGAATCGCCGTTCGCCTCGTTCGTGTCCCTCACGTCGTATCTGCTGCTGCACGCGCCCCTGTCTGGCCGCACGACCGCGTACGCGACCCTCTGTCTGACGACGGTCCGTCTCGTGGTCGAGGATCCGGCGCTGTGCCGTCGGCTGTGCGCGCCGGAGCCCCGGGCCGCGCTCACGGTCCGGCTCTGCCGGCAGCGGCCGCCTCGACTGCCGCTGGTCCGGGCGGCGCGCCCGCCCGCCGCCGCGATACTCGACGCCGCCGTCATCGGCATCGACCACAATCTCCGGCGCCGGCTCGACGTCGGACTGCACACCCTCTGCGTCGGCATCATGCTGCGGGTCGTCTCCCACCTGTGTCGGGCTCGAACCCGACTCGGCTATCACTGGGCCGAGCTCTTCCGCTGCCTTTTGTCTCTGCTCCGGTTCCTGGCCACGTACGCTGCCGACGTGCGAGCGGCGGCCGGGATCGGTCCCCTGCTTGACCTCGCCGTCAACGTGCTGGCGCTGGCCCTCTCCTCGGGCGAATCATTCCTCCCGTCGGCGGCCGAATACGACGACCTGTTCTACAAGGTTGTCGAGGCAGGCGAGACGCTCACCCGGCTCAGGACCGAGTACGGGCTGGCGGACCGGCCCACCAACTCGATCGACACCCTGGTTGGCGTGAGCTCACACTACAGGGGGAAGCTGGGGGCGAGTGGGCCGGGGAGCGCGGCCGGAGCGGGCACCGAAAACGGAGCGGCCAAGTCGGCGGCGCCCGCTGCCGTTGCGGCGACGGCGGCGACGGCGGGCAGCCTGCTGACTAGCGGCCGCGTCGCCGAGGTGATTCGCGAGGGGTACGACTCCCTGAGCATACAGCCTCGCGACGGACTCGACTCTTGGGCCCGATTCCGGGAGGCGGATGAGCGGGCGCTGGTCAAGCGAGCTGGCCGGATCGCGGTGGAGGATGTGAGGGCGTGGGGGCGAGAATGCTAGCCGGGTCGGTCGATCGGACCAGGCAGGCGGTCAGGGGGGGTAATGACAAGGTCCAGGCGGGGCATGGACAAGGCCAGTCTGGAGCATGATAGATAATGAATGCCACGCGGCCGGGGAAGTTTGTTGTGGGCGTGATGATCTCGGGTCCACGCGTCGGGCCAGACCGGGCGGGCCAAGCTAGACCGGGCAGGCCATGCGATCAATCTCACTATGCCAGCCAGACACACGGATTACCGAGGTGACGCCATCTGGATATCTGGATGTGGAGTGTAGCACTGAGATTGTCTGGGCCGGATGATCAAGAGATGGGGCTAAGGGGTCCACGCCGTGGCCAGAGGGTGGATGGCCCCGAGTAGATGCGCAGGGCAACGACGATGCACCACCGGGTGCGGCTGCTGCTGTGTGAGGTGATTGGCCGAGCTACGGCTCCTAATCCCATGCCAAGCAAAGTGGGCATGGTTATGATTCTGACGGGCTGCCGTGGACCGGGTACGTTGCGATATCGATTCCGGCAAAGCAGGAGATGAGGCGCATGGTTCGGCGTCGGGTCCACGGCCATGCTGGCATGTCCAATCTGCCAAGGCGGGAGATGATGTGCAACGGTCGACGTCGGGACCTCGGGCCTATGATCAAGTCGAGCAGCAGCATCACTGCGATTCTTATAGCAGAGGGGTATCTTGGGATATCTTATCCCCAAGGCGGCAGGGGGACAAGAGACAAGGTTCGCCGAGCCGGACCTCGGGCCCGTGGCAGAATGGAGTGGCATGCATCGCTGCTACTCCAGGCTGGGTTGATTTGGTTCCGTTTCTGGTGCAGAATGTGGAGATCGGGCCGAGTGACTGGGTGGCTACTTGGGGATATCAGATCGACGGGTGAAGCGAGTGATTGGGGAGGGTGCTAATGACGTATCACTAATACCAATGAGCCGCGACGGGGCTCATTGGTATTGATGGGAGAGCGAGCTATAACTGCAGATGACGGACATATGAATGTTTAGAAATTGCCGGTGACTCAATTTACACCATGTACATAACTAACAGCCATCAAGCTTTGCCGATGTTATATCGGACAATACCCGGGAATAATAGATGGAATCGACCGGCCCACCCTTCCAACTTGGCCGGCTTCTTCACTTGGCACCCGTCGCCAATCTGCAATCGATGCCATTTTCTCTCCAGTCAACCCAAGCGGAATGCAGGCCCACAACCAGACTTGGTGTCCCATCGCTGCGGTAAGCAGCCCTCCCTGACCAGGTTGGTCTATGTATCCTAGATAGTTAGCTCCAGGCCAGCCGATATCCAGATCCCGAGCCAATAACGGCGACCACACAACACTTGGCTCCGCGTCACATGACCAGCGTCATTGCCAATCTCGACGCCACGATTGGGCCGTGGGATGCCCCTTAGTCATTGACCCCCCGGCTCGCCGCCGCCGCCGTCATCTCGTCATCCCGTTCGGAACTCCCGCATGATTGACTGCCTGCTCCCTATTTCCCCCTCCTGCTCGATGAATTTACCTTGAAGCTCGGCGCCTGGACGACTTGTCATTCTTTTTTACTCTTTTGCCTCCGCCTCTCCCCCCCTGCGCTCCTTCTGCTGCCCCTTTTAATCTATCTACCTGCTTCCGCCATCTCCCGAGGCGCCCGCCGCCCCCCAACCTCTACACGTCCCACATAAAGATGAACGTTGTCCCCCGCACGGCCCGCACAGCGTTCCTGGCAGCGCTCGCGGCAAGACGAATGATGGCCGCGGCCGCACCATCACCCCGTCCCGCACCACCGCCCCCTCCTTACACGGCCTACTCGCTGCCGCAGAACCCCTCGGCCACGCCCCCCACCGTTGACCTCGAACTCCCCAGATCCATCCTCCCGACGGCAGGGGCTGAAGCCGGCGCGACTGCGACGCTGGAGAGTCCGCGCCCCGTGTCGAGGCCCCCGCCGCCGCCAGACAACACGGCCGCGTCGATGACGACGACGGCAGCAGGTGCAGCTGCGGCGGCCTTGCCAGCGCCCCCGCCCGCCCGCCGCCCCCTTCGGCCGCTCCGACCACGACGCGCGGCCATAAAGCTGAGCGCTGCCGCGGTCGCGCAGCTGCGAGAGCTGCTCGACGGGCCGGAGCCGCGCATGATCCGGATCGGGGTCCGCAACCGCGGCTGCAGCGGGCTCGCCTACCACCTCGAGTACGTCGCGCAGCAGGACCGAGGCCGGCTCGACGGGGAGGTGGAGCAGGATGGCGTCAAGGTGCTGGTCGAGGGCCGGGCCCTGATGAGCGTGGTCGGGAGCGAGATGGACTGGGTGGAGGACCGTCTGAGCGCGCGGTTTGTGTTTCGGAATCCGAATATTAGTGAGTTGGTATTTCCGTGAGCCGACCCGGGGGGAGTAGGACTATCTGGCAATAGGTCCATATCTTTCAGCGCTCAAGATACTACTCCGGGGGGGACACATGACTGACACTTGAGACAGAGGAGACATGCGGGTGCGGCGAGTCATTTTCGGTATAGGCAGGGGAGAGATGATGGAACGACGGGAACACGGTCGCAAAGAGGCGGCATGCAAGGAATGGTTTCGCGAGCGATCGATCGCTGCGTGGGATAGATGGCGTGGGATAAATGTCGTGGGATCAATGAGATGGGATGCATGGCGCGGGGTGCATGGCGTGGGATGTATGGCATGGGGTTAGATGGAGGGGATATATCGACGGCGCATTTGGATCGGCTTGCTTGCCCGGGTGGGGGAGGGTTGAGGGTGCACAGCTCCTCATAGACGGACTCTCGGAACGACACGACGGTTCGGCGGCACGGAGAGAGGCACGGGTAGACGTAAGGACGGTGGGAAAGATGCATGTGTTAAAAGTCATGGCCGGTCTAAAATGCCGCCGCCATCGGTGCTGGTCACGACCCACAGCAGTGGCCCGTCTTGTATGACTCAACAAGACCGGGACGCTGGTACTCCTCAGGATCCGAGCGCGAGTTGGCTCCCACTCCTACGGCACCCGGTCTGTGGGAAAATAAAGGAGAAAAACCCACCCTCTTTTCCAACAAACTACTCTGGAATTGATTGGCGCGAGCACTTCCCCGTCGGGCCGGGAGCTGAAAGTGTGGGGCCAGCTGAGGCACGTGCCAGCGAGAACTCTCTAGAACCACGCGACGGATCGCGCGACGGGCCTTGTCAACCAGGCACGCAACCCCCTCCCCGGTCACGTTAAATATAATCAAATCAAACCCCCTCCCTCCCTCTTCTTCTTCCATACCACACACACACAACTCGTGACCGACCTCATGTCCGTCGTCGACTGCCCCGCCTGCAACCGGCCCGTCGCGGCGGCCGACATCAACCGACACCTCGACTCTGGATGCCAGAGTCACGTGGCCGCAGAGGGCGAGCCTGACCCGTCATCCTCCTCCTCCTCCACCACCGCCTCGCGGCCGGCCAATAAGCGGCCGGCCGTCGGTAGCTTCTTTGCAATCAGGACCCCCTCGGCTAAGCGCGTCGCCCTGGGCTCCGACCCGGCGGTGGCGGTGGCGGAACCATTTCCCCAGAACCAGCAGCGGCAGCAGCGGCAACCAACGACGCCGGCCGCGCCGTCTGCCAGTACACCGACGGCCGGCTCCAAGAAGCGATCCGCCGCCGAGGCAGGGTTCGGATCCCCACCCTCACCCTCCTCCGGCACGGCGGCCGCCCAGGCGGCAACCGAAAACAATGGCCAGCGCCCGCCGCCGCCGCCACCGCTATCCAAGAAGAAGCACAAATCCCTCGCAGCGGTGCCTCTCGCGGAGCGGGTCCGGCCCGAGACCCTGGATGAGATCGAGGGCCAGGACCTGCTGGCACCCCACACCGGAGTGCTGCGGACCCTGATCGAGACCTCGGACCAGGGCCACCCCCTCCCCTCGATGATTCTCTGGGGAGGACCGGGAACCGGCAAGACGACGATCGCGCGCTGCGTGGCCCGGCACGCGTCGTCGGCCCGGTTCGTGGAACTGAGCGCGGCATCGGCAGGCGTGGCCGAATGCAAGCGGCTGTTCGCCGAGGCGGCAGCCGAGCTCAGCCTGACCGGGCGCCGGACCGTCGTGTTCTGCGACGAGATCCACCGGTTTTCCAAGACGCAGCAGGACGTGTTTCTGGCCCCGGTCGAGGCCGGCACCGTCACCCTGATCGGGGCCACGACCGAGAACCCGAGCTTCAAGGTGCAGGCCGCGCTGTTGTCGCGGTGCCGAACGTTTGCGCTGCAGAAGCTGGGGGACGATCACGTGGTTCGGATCCTGCGACGTGCGCTGGCGGCAGAGCGAGCGAGGATCGGGCTTGGGGGCGGTCGGGAGGCGGTGGCGGAGGAGGAAGAGAAAAAGGCACGGCCGGATATGGCCGGAAACGAAGGGGAGGAGGCAGGGGAGGGCAATGAGAACGAGACTGAAGCGGGGGGGGGGGGCGTCCAGGACGATGACATGCTGGCCTACATCGCTGCCTTCTCGGATGGCGACGCCCGCACCGCTCTGAACCTGCTCGAGATGGCCCTCTCGCTGGGACGGGGACGGGGGCGGGGACCCGGCCAGCTGCCGGCTGCCAAGGCCGACCTCAGGGCGGCCCTGACCCAGACCCTCCTCTACGACCGAACCGGCGACCACCACTACGACACCATCTCGGCCTTCCACAAGAGCGTCCGGGGCGGCGACGCGGACGCGACCCTGTACTATCTCGGCCGGATGCTGCAGAGCGGCGAGGACCCGCTCTTCGTGGCCCGGCGCTTGGTGGTGATCGCGTCGGAGGACGTGGGGCTGGCGGACTCGTCCCTGCTGACGCTCGCCACGTCGGCGCACTTGGCCGTGCAGCAGGTGGGCATGCCGGAGGCGCGGATCCCGCTGGCGCACTGCGCGGTCGCGCTGGCGCTGGCGCCCAAGTCGACGCGGGCGTACCGCGGCCTCGGCAGCGCGCTGGCCGCGCTCAAGGAGCCCGGCGTGGCAGGGCTGCCGATCCCGCCGCACCTGCGCAACGCGCCCACCCGGCTGATGCGCGACATGGGGTTCGGGGCTGCGTACAAGTACCCGCCCAATTACCGGGATGGCCGGGTGCGGCAGACGTACCTCCCCGACGCCCTGTTGGGACGGCGTTTCCTGGAGGACCGCGATCTGGGGACCGAGGTGGACGCGGATCTGGGGGAGGAGGGGACTGGGATGTGAGGTGGCCGGTTCAGTTCGGGGCCGATTGGGGCGGGCATGTGGTGTCCATGTAGATGGGCGGCTGGTTGGGTAGTCGGGCGGGATCAGATCCAGGTTACTGACCGTTCTTGACTATGAGGCGAGCCGGGTTTAATTGCCTGCAGGGATGAAAGATGTCTACGTGTTCTCGGGCTTCCCTGGTGACTGCTACTGAAAGATATGTGTGCTCGCGATTCTCTGGGGACTGCTACTGGACGCGGATGCCGACAGGGTGGAGAATCCGTGCTGAAAGCTGCTGTTGATATCTGGCGATCGCTCATGTCAGCATATGGCCACAGACCAGGCCGAGTCCGAGATTGCAGAGGAGCTCGAGTTGAGTTGGCGGCCAGCTCGGGTTGGCGTGTATATTTGGTGCCGTGATGACGTGATGACGTGATGCCGAGTTCGAGCTGGAATCTTGACGTCTTGTGAGGCCCGGCCAGCTCGTGTCTCAACGTGCACCAAGATTTGGTGGGCCCGGCAGGGCGGGGTCATGGCGCGGCACTACTGTCATACTGTCATGCTGATCCTGCGGCGAAAAAGACGTGGTGCGCATGAACGAGTGGGCAATACAAGGTGACTGCGTTTCGTCCATTTCGCGGCGGGATATATCCCGACCGTGGCCCTGACTTTTCGACTGCGGCCTCAGTTTCCCAACCGCAGTCCTGGTGTCCCGACCGCGGTCCTTGTTCCCAGTCGCAGTCCTGGCTTCCTGACTGCGACGGCCCTGCCTGCTTTGCTGGCTTTTTTTTCATCTTTTTTTTTCATCTTTTTTTTTCATCTTTTTCTTTTCTTTTCTTTTTCTTATGTTTGGCCAATCTTGTAGAGACTGGACGTAAAGGGGAGCGAGTGGGTCTATCGAGACACGGCATATCGATGTTTTTTTCAGAGAGGGGGGGTATCTGAAGACTGGAGGCGAGGTTTATGGGATAGAGGGGCACTCTGATACTGGATATTCAGGGGACAGAAAAGGGAGGTTCCATGTGGAGTGGCGATCAGAGGATAGAGGAAGACTGAAGAGGTCGGGGATAGAGAGAGCATGACGCAAACGATTACTTGCCCAAACCGGACCGATCTCGATGGATGAATGGTCGACATGGTGGTCGTATGCGGCCAATGACTTGCTGTCGGCTCTGCGTACCTGTGCTGACAGTCAAGCCCTCTGGCACGCCAACCTGGTCTGGTCCAGCCCAGCCCCGTCCAGCCTGGCCCACCAGCCCAGCCGAATCCTCCACACCCCGGCCTGTCTCTGGTGCCTCGGCTCGGCGGGCCAGATCGGCATCAAGTGCGACGCGGGGTATTCGGGCCGCGTGGTCGGCTCGTTGCAGAGTGGGCTTGCAGGCCGGCCGAATCACCGGCAGCACGGCCCGTCGCCACGGCCGGACACGTTTGCTGACAGGCCGGCAACACCGGCTGGAAAGGGTGGAAATTTGGCCGGCGAGGGAAGGAATCCAGCCGAGGCGGGATATGGCTGCGGGACTACTGACTCGCCGCCGACCGGCCAGCCCTGTGGGGAGAGGCCGGACAGACACACATTGATTGATTGATTGATTCTATTTAACGGACAGACACACAGACAGGGCAGGCAGGCAGGCAGGCAGGCAGGAAGGAAGGGTGGATCCGGCGTGCTGTCGCGTGGCATCGGGCCCCTGATCTCTGACCCCACTCCCCGCACGCCCCGGCCCCTGACCGGCTGCCTGACAGCAGCAGCAGCAGCAGCAGCAGCAGCATCTCTGCTGCTTGCCGGCTCCGGCTCGGACTTGGCTCTGGGGGGGGGGAACGGGTTCGCGGACTCCCGGAAGGTCACCGGTCTTTTCAGCCTGCATGAATGCTTATCTCCCGGCAGTCAGTGCGCAGGCCCCACCAGCCCGAGGTGGATGCTCTTGCATTCTCGGTCGAGGGATCAGCGAGGCGCTCCAGAGTAGATTGTGTGGGCGCGAGCGCGCTCGCGCTCGCGCTCGCACGGATCATGCTGCTGCAGGGCGGCCCTGCTTTGGTCCGCGTCCGCGGCACTTGGTCGTCCGCGGCACTTGGCAGTCCGCCGAGTCTGCCGGGGGAGCCAGAGTCCAGGACAGGAACCCCCGAGACCCCAAGCGTGCCTGCCTGTCGCCTAGACGTGTATTTGCGAGCCCGACGACCTCAATCCACGAGGGCCCACGGTCTGAGGGCGTTGAACAAGGGACTTGTTTCTGAAACTCGTCCGTGATGAAATGACTTTTTTCGCCAGTCCAGCCGCGCGTGCGCGCCCGGAGCCAAGGCACGACCGCGCATCTCTTCTTCGGCCGAGCTGCAGGCCGGACGGCCGGACCGGAAATGGGTTTTGAGCAGTTCGGGAGCCTGCAAGCGAGCGGCCTCTTGTTCTCTTCTCCCCCCGCATGTATTTTTCTGTCGTACCAGTTTTCCTGTCGGAGATGGATGTGGGTGAGGAGGCGAGGGGAGGGGTGATTTCTTTTGGAAACTCGTCCCGTCCATTTTCTCTGCAGCTTTCATCCTCTGGCCGACAGCAACATATGGCCATCCCTTGGCGCGTTCGCGCGTCCGCGCGCTCGCGCCTGCCGGTCGTAGCCCGACTCGCGGGAGCAAGGCCAGGAGCGAGGACGCGCCGAATCCCTGCCTGGCGGGATCGATTACCAAGTATCGTCATGCCACGGTCAGGACGCAACCAGGGATCGCCCCCTCCTTTTTTTATAAGGGTGTGTTGTGTCGCGTGCAAATCTTCTCCCCCCCTCCTGCCCCCCCTCCTGCCCCTCCCCCGACCCCCCCGACCCCCCCGACCCCCGACCCCCGACCCCCTCCCGTGCTCCCATTGATTTTTTTTTTTTCTGAAGCAAGAGCTTGGCTGGGACTTGTCCGACGCAGAAAGGAAACCGGTGGTGGGATCGCATCGCATCACAGGAGGGCGCGACGACGCACCTCGGTGCCCCCATCGCCAATTGCTTCCCCCCTCATCCCTATCCCATATCCCCGGCGATTAGTGGCTGGCCAATTCCGGGCTCTTGTCCAGGCCTCGCGCAATCGGGCCCGCCCCGTCCGGGTCTATCATCGGCCGAGGCGCAATTGACCTGCCTCTTTTTTTCTGCCTTTTTTTTTTTCTGCTCTTTTAGTTAATTTTTTTTGTCCTCAATTTCTTTTTTCCTTTCGACATTGAGGTTTTTTTCCTGCTTGCCCATTCATGCCCAGAGCCTTGCGGGTGGGCACCGGGCACGCGCGGTTCACGATTCACCGTCCACTCAGACTCGAGTGCTCGCTCGGCCATATGAGACTGCGCTCCCCCTGTCTTTTACTACAGGCGCAATCATGTCGGTCCCTAACCCAGACTCACCGGATAATCCGCCCATGCTTGGGCACGCCGCGGCCGTACGGATGGATAATAACCCAGAGGCCGCGGCCGCCGCGGCCTCCGCATCGCTGCCACCGCGGCTCTACTCGTCGACTATCCGCGGCCTCCATAGCCTTGATCAAGAGCAAGGAGACGCAGGCGGGCGCGAGGGGGACCGTCACCGTCAGCAGCTATCGACTGCGCCCACCTCCCCGTCGCCAACCACGGCCACGTCGGCCTCGCCCATGCCGCTCTTTGCATCCCTCCACTCCCTGCACCACGTCCAGACGCCCATGTCGGACCTCGGCGATTGTATGCTACGGGGGGCCGAGTCCGAGTCAGAGGAGGACAATACAAAGCATGGCGGCGGCCATGGCCGAGACAGCGAGGACGCCTGGCGCCACTTGGCGGCGGCCGCTCAGGTTTCTTCTTCTCTACTCGGTCGCGGCCAGGCGCTAGAGCGCAGGGGGGGCGAGCCCGTGGAAGGGGGCGTCGACGCCGTCGACGGCGGCGGCGATGGCGGCGATGGCGGCGATGGCGTCGACGCCAGGACCGCGCTAGGTGTCGCCGTGCCCCCATCCTCGCCCTTGTCCTCCTCCTCGTCCGCCCCCTTTTCAAGGTCGCTAGGGCCGGCGCCGGAAGCAGCTGCAGTAGCGGCTGGTCCAACTACCAAGTCATACGGGAATCCCGCCGCCGCCGTGGCCGACCGCGAGCACAAGTTCGCTCAGCAGCAGGATCAGCAGCAGCACCAGCAGCAGCACCAGCAGCAGTACCAGCAGCAATACCAGCAGCACCACCACCACCACCACCAGCCGCCGCCGCCGCCGCCGCCACACCAGCAATACCGCCAGAGGCAGAGGAACCAGCACCTGTCGGGTGGATCCGAGATCGACTCGTCACTCAGGGGAAACACAAGCCATGACACGAGACGGCCGGCCACCCGAGCCAGCGCCAGCGCCAGCGCCAGCGCCGGCGCCGGGTCCGCAATTAATTCCAACAACTCGCCCCCCCCGCCGCCGCCGCCACTGCCGCCACCCCCCTCGTCTTATCGGCGGAGCCGCCCCTCGTCCGTGACCAACACCACGCCGTTCCCGTTCCTGTCGACCCCTTCCTCGCCAACGTCGCCGACGTCTCCGGTGCGTGGGTCCCGCAACCACGGCTCCTCGGTCGCGTCGACCGCCTCGTCGCTATCGCAGCACCTGCGCGAGCTACACGCCGCCTACAACGGCGTGCAGTACCACCACCAGCCGCCGGCCGGCCGCGGCTCGCCCCCTCCCACCTCGCCCATCTTCCGGTCCGCCTCCCCGGCCGACGTCGCCAGCCCGACCCCCGTGTCGGAGATCCAGCTGCGGCCCTGGACCGGCCAGTCGGGCGGCGGCGGCGGCGGCAGCGG
>JAOYNC020020641.1:0-15077 GCA_025802115.2 Bertia moriformis
CAATCCTGGTGGGCGGCCTGCCGAGGTCGCCGTCATCAAGGATCTGATCCGGGCCAAGGGTCCTGATCTCATCGAACAGCTGATGCGTCTTGCGCTTACTGCTGAGACAGAGGCACGGACGCGGATCGAGGCAATACGAATCCTGCTGGACCGGGGCTACGGCAAGCCCGCCCAGACCGTCGCTGCCGAGGATGGCGGCTCGGCCCATTTACAAGTCACTTGGCTGACGCCGGGCAGCGCATAAATCTCGTTACGATTGATTTTTGCGGCGTTTATCACGCCTCGTTTAGCCGTCGTAAGCCTTCGATTTATATGACATTTATGACAGTATAATTTTCGGACTGTTTTTGCTCTTTTGTCGGTCGCGTGAACAAAGGTGCCTTGCCCAGGTACCCGCCTGTTCTCTGACAAAAAACAGCGGGGAGCCTGGCCACAGGGTCCCGGGTTGGACCGTTCAACCTTACGTAGGTGCTCGGCGTTCATCAAAGCAAAAGGTCGGCCGGCGGTGAATGCCGCAATCCTGGCCCAACTCATCCGCTCATGGTCGCCCCGCGGCAACCGAGCGGTTCTGCTCGTCGACGCGTTTAGATTATTCAACGTGGCGACCTCTGCAACTCTGCTAAGTCATCTGTCGCGCTCGCGCGGTTGCTAGCCATAAAATAAGGGATCCAACGTGTCGAAACGCAGAATGTCTCGTCCTGCCGCTGTCCTAGCCGTGGAGCATAACGGCACTGGAGGTGAGCTACATCAGAACGCGGGCGGCAGCCACCCGCCGATGACCACCAACCAGGGCGGCGTCATCGCCGACGACGAGAACTCGCTCAAAATTGGCCAACGCGGCCCGGTCCTGCTTGAGCCGCTGGGCCCGCTCCTCCCTCTCCATCTCGGCCGCCTGCTCCCGCGCCTTGTCCTCGTCCTTCTGCTTCTTCTCCTGCGCCTTGGCGGCCCCCTTGCCGGAGCCGCCGTGGGCGGGCAGCTTGCGGATCAGGTCGAACAGGCCCTCCTCGTTGATGGTCTTGATGCCCATCTGCTGGATCTTGGCGAGCTTGGACGGGCCGGCGTCGCTGCCCAGGACCACGAACGACGTCTTGCTGCTCGGCTGCCCCGTCACCTTGCCCCCGTACCGCTTGATCAGCCCCTGGCCGTCCTCTCGGCTCAGCGTGTCGAGCACACCGGTAAAGACAAAGCTCAGCCCGATGAGGCAGTCTTCCGCTCCCTCGGGCATCTCCGCCGCCGCCGCCCCACCTCCACCGCCCCCCCCGCCGCCGCCCGCCGCCGCCTTCTTCCAGTCGAATTTGGCGTTGGGGTCCTTGGGAGGCGGCGTGGGCGCCCGTACGAGCGGCACGTTGTCGAGGATGCTCTGGATGGTCGGATCCTCGGGCTGGTCGGCCCGCTTGACCTTGGCCGCCGGGGTCCTGCCTGCTCTAGACTTGGCTGCTTTCTTCTTGGCCGGGGCCTGCTCCTCCTCCGACTGTTCCGACTCCGGCTCCGGAGACTTGCGCTTCCGGCCGGCGGTCACCTTCCCATCGCCTCCTGTGCCGGACGGCTGCTGCTTCCTGGACCGCGGCTTCGGGGCGGCGAGTATCTCGTCGTCGTCGTCGTCGTCATCGTCGTCATCGTCCTCCTCCTCGTAGTCGTCTGCTTCTCCGCCGCGCGCCACTATTCTGACCTTGGCTGAGAATATGTCGTCCGCGTCCTTGTCTGCGTCTTCCATGTACGCGTCGCCATCCTGGTCATGATACTTTTGGTATGCAACCACGGCCCGTTTCGGCCTGGCCTTGCGTTCTGGCTTGGCCGGCGCTGGCTTGGGCGGCACTGGCTTGGACGGTGCTGACTTGGGGGCCTCGAGGTTCTGGTCTTGCTTTTGCATCGTCCTCGGGCTGACCCGGTGGGAAACCTCGGCAGTCTTGGCCTGCTGTACAGGCTCGGCCTCCGGGGCCGGCGGGGCCGGCGGGGCCTCCTTTGGCAACGAGGGCTTGGTAGAAATGGTCGAGCCAAAGTACTGGCTGGCTGTTATCTCCACACCCTTGACCTCTTTTGGCCCTGGCTTCCTGGCCGGCTTCGCGGCCGGCTTGGCCGGCTTGGCCACCGCCGGTGGCTCGTCATCATCGCTGTCCTTGACCACTCTGCGGCCTAGAATTCATGGTGAGCGAAAAGAAGGGGGAGACGGAGAGAGGGGGGGTGTGATAAAGGGGCCGAGACGCACTGGTCCGGCGCTTCGACTCATCAGCGGCAGCCGGGGTCTTTGCGGCCGGCTTGGCCGGCGCCCCAGCCGGAGCGGCACCCTTGGGACCGAAAAATAATCGAATATCGGAGGGCATCGTAGCCGGGGGTGGGGTGGGAAGGAGCTGAGCAGGGGCCAGCCAGAAGGCAGGAATCTCGGTATCGAGGAGAGGCTGGGTTGGCCAGGTGGGCGAATAAGCAATGAAGCAAGCCGGACAAATGTTCACTAGGTGCACTTGTGGACGTGGTCGTCTGCTCTCCACATGGCTGATTGATCAACCTGGAGCGGATGCCGGGTGGGTGAGAATTGGGCCAATAATTGCAGACGCGAGCGGCACAGAAGCCGCGAAAGCCACGCGAGAGCAGGGTGCCTAATGTCAGACTCAACTGGCCGCCTGCCAGGTGCTGGCCACCTGCGCGGCTTGTAGGGGGCGGCCGGGGCCAGCCGAACCTCGGAACCTCAGAACGTCGGATTCAGCATCACCATTTTCTTCAGTCCGTCCGCTCAAGATGGCCCTGTTCGCGTCTGCTGCCCCCTGCGGCGCTTTCAACAGCTTCAATGGCCTGCGAATCTGCACCAGAGCCCGGCCGCGCCTTCCCAGCGCCCTCTCCCGCCGGACCGACCACCCCCGCCCCCCGCCTCTCCCTCTCCGGCTGCCCCTCGGCTGCCACCGCGCCTTCTCAACGACGCAGCCGCGCGGGGGCAACTGGCTCGAGCCGAACAAGGACCGCAATCGGAAGATGCGAAAGGGGAGGCCGCGGGTCCCGACGGGGGGGTCCGTCAAGGGAACTACGGTTGCCTGGGGCGACTACGGCCTGCGCATGATCGACCACGACCGTCGCATCAGCGCGCAGCAGCTCAAGCTCGCCGAGGATGCCATCAAGATCAGACTCCGCGGGGAGCGATTCCGGCTGTACAAGCGCGTCTGCTGCAATGTCGGGGTCTGCTCCAAGGGCAACGATGTGAGTCGTGGCAGTCTGTGCTCCGCGGGGGCTTTTCCCGCCAGGCATGCCGGGTCGGGGGTCAGGGCCGGGGGCCGGGAGTCGGGGATCGCCGGCTGGCGGTCGGAGGCCGGCGGATGGGCAAGAGTATCGGTCAAGGAGCCAGAGAGGCGGTGACACTGACACCGGCTCGTCGAACAGGTCCGGATGGGCAAGGGTAAGGGCAGCTTCGACCACTGGGCGACGAGGATGGCCGTCAGCCAGATTGGCTTTGAGCTGAAGGGCACGATGCACGAGAAGGTGGCCAGGGATGCCTTTCGGATCGCGGGGAACAAGCTGCCTGGTGAGTGGTGGTCTGATTCCGAGCCGGCCCGAGGAGGTGACAGCTGCCACTTTCGTTCTGCTGCTGACCGAGTCCGGCCAGGGCAATGGGAGTTTGTCAAGAAGGGCGCTGCGCCCATGGTCGGGATCACATCTCTGAAGAATACCACGATGGAGGAGCTGAAGCGGCCGCGACGGAGTCTGACGCCGCAGCAGCTACTGGAGATGGCGCTGCCGTCTACGACGCCCGCTTCTTCTGCCCCTCTGGCCTGACCCAAATCGAGCCCTGGACGGGATGGGCATCTTTTTTATACACCGTCCTAGGTGGGGGTGCAACTACATTAGTTGATACACAGGCCTGGACCGGATGCAGCTATGCTTTTGTACACAATCCCGGACCGGATCCCGATGCAAAATTTTAAATTCCGTCTCCGGCCCGGCGTCCGCTGTACTATATATCTCGAGTATTTGTCTCAGCGGTGCTGAAAATCAGTGTAGAGGGGGCAGGGAGATTTTGCCCGACGCCAGCTGTCACCGTCTCCATCCAGCAGCAGCACTTGACGCGCGCCACAGCACGCGACAGCACGCGTCCGGGCGGTCGTCTCGCTAGCATCATCGCATCATCGCATCCCACCCCACCGGGACCAAGCACCCGGCCAAGTCCAACCGCCCAACATGGCCCTCATAGTTGACAAGCACAGGCCAAAGTCCCTCGACGCTCTCACCTACCACACTGACCTCTCGGCCCGACTCAGATCACTAGTAAGAGAGGAGCCCTAACCTGTCTGCCCATCGCCCCGACTCACACCATCCCCCCCCAGGCCCGGAGTCCCGACTTCCCCCACCTCCTCTTCTACGGCCCCTCGGGCGCCGGCAAGAAAACCCGCATCGTCGCCACCCTCAAGGAGCTCTTCGGCCCCGGCGTGGAAAAGATCAAGATCGACTCGCGCATGTTCCAGACCGCGGCCGGCCGCAAGCTCGAGTTCAACGTGGTGGCTTCCAACTACCACCTCGAGATCACGCCGTCCGACGTGGGCAACTACGACCGGGTCGTCATCCAAGAGCTCCTCAAGGAGACGGCCCAGACCCAGCAGATCGACCAGACGGCCCGGCACCGGTTCAAGGTCGTCGTCCTCAACGAGGCCGACCACCTGACCCGCGACGCCCAGGCCGCGCTCCGCCGCACGATGGAGAAGTACTCGCCGAACCTGCGCCTGATCCTGCTGGCCAACTCAACCGCCAACATCATCGCCCCGATCCGGTCGCGCACCCTGCTGGTGCGGGTCGCGGCCCCGACCCACGACGAGATATGCGACGCGCTGGCCCGCTCGGCCCGGTGGGAGGGCTGGCCGGAGGTGGCCGGCCTTCAACGCCGCATCGCCGCCGAGAGCGGCCGCAACCTGCGACGGGCCCTGCTGATGTACGAGGCCGTGCACGCGCAACAGTGAGCATGCCCCGCTCCCCGTCTTCCCCGTATGGGGAGGTCCCGCATGGGGGTCCCGCATGAGTTCGGGTCCTGATGGGCTCCGCATGAGAGAGTGGAGGGAGGGACTGACCCGTCTGCAAACAAACTAGCGAAAACGTGACAGACAGCACGCCGATCCCGCCCGCCGACTGGGAGGCCCTGATCGGCCAGGTCGCGCGCGAGATCATGGAGGAGCACTCGCCCGCCCGGATCCTCCAGGTCCGGGCCAAGCTGTACGACTTGCTCACCCACTGCATCCCCCCGACCGTGATCCTCAAGACCCTCACCTTCCGGCTGGTGGCCCAGATCGACGACGCCCTCAAGGGCGACGTGGTCATGTGGGCCGCCTTTTACGAGCACCGGATCCGCACCGGCACCAAGGTCATCTTCCACCTCGAGGCGTTTGTGGCCAAGTTTATGCGCATACTGGAGCAGTACTTGCTGAGCATAGACATGTGACGGCGCCGTCCGGAAAGGTGGTGGCCGCAATAGGAACGGACTGAGCTCGGCATATCCCCGCAGTGGTTGCCGTGTTCGTGTTCTGAAATGTCGTCATGTTCATGTTCTGCGGTGTCGTCAGTTCAGCCGGGGTGTCTATCATATCCCGACCTGTATGTCAGCGTTACAGGCCGCGATTGGGCTTGCAGGGTATGCAGGATAGATAGGGTCCTGGGCCACGAATCCCATTGCAGGCCACGCTGCTCGCTCGCAATGCCTGTCGTCGTAATCATGGGGGCCGAAGAGCACGGCCTGGTATCGTGCTTGCACCATCATCTGCTCGTCAGCGCAAAAGGAGGCAAAGTTGCCACGTCACACCCGCCATCCGCCGGCCACAAGCCGCCGTCGCCGCCGCAGCAGCAGCAGCAGCGCGTTCTTCCACTGTCCATCCATCCTGCTCTTGGCTGCGCGTATGTCTCAGGCTGGGAACCTGGCTACCATCGAACCCCGTTCTCGTTCCACGACGCCACCGCAAACTGAGACCGTTACTCTCTCTCTATCGCGCCGTAACGGGGGGCGCCAATGTGTCCGAGAAATTCCGGCCTAATCTGCCGGTGTCGGCCCTCCCGGCCCCGTCCCTTGCGCCAATAGGCCAGATCAAGACCTCGGATATATTGCGATACATCCCGTCTCCTACTGCTGCCCTCCGATACTACTGGTGCCCATCTCGGCCCCTGTCGTTTCACCGGCCGGGATGCAGCCACCTGTCGGTCGTGGCGTCCGACCGAGATGCAGGCATCCCTCGGCCATGGTCTCCGCGCGCGAGCACAGATCTCGGCATGGCGGCCGGGTGGGGGTCGCACCGGTGTTCCCATCGGCATGGAGGTGGGGGGGCGGCGGCGGCTCGTGCGAGTACCGATGGTGGTGCGGAAGGGCTACAGGGTCGCCAGTTGGCGGTGTCATCTCGGTGGGGTAGTTGGCTGGAGACGGCGGCTCGGAGGGTGCGCGCACCCTTGCGCGCACCCTTGTCAGTAAATGCAGCCCACTTCGCTGCAGCGACGCCGCGCCAGAGCCAGGCCGACCCGCCGCCATGCATGCGAGAGTGCGTGCATGCGGTGTGCGTGTATGGGGCGGGGACACGACACCGCGCTGGTTCCGCAAGCCATGATCCAGGATGCAAGTCAGCCACCATGTAAGCCATCCTCGACGTGTCTCGGGGAAACAGACTCGGGCCGGCAAGAGGCGCTGCTGGGTGTGCCAAGGGCCGGCTGGCGAACCGCCACTCGAGCCCGCTCTCTCCGCCCACCCCCCTGCTCTCAAGTTGCAAGACGGGCGGGGTCGGAAGTCGGGGGGAGCAGAAGGACAAGAAAATAATGAGAGAAAGCAGGGGTCGGATGGCAGATGGAAGATTCGGCCACCGGCTGGTGTCGACGACCTTGACGACATTGGCTACTCTACTCATACCCGGGGTCCGGGGTACGGGGTCTCCGGAGAGAGATGTCGGCCAGGGCCTTGGGGGTGCCGTCCTGGACGGGGCCACCCCTCCATCTCGTCATCTCTTGGTATCTCCGCCGGGGTCACGATATTTCTCGCCTTCACCTCGCCGAACCATCCCCTCCCGCTCTCTCCGCTAACTGGACCGCGGCCCAGGTCCATACCTGCAGGCCTGCTCCTTGAGATGCGGCTGCTGCGGAAGCTGCTTCCGTTGGAATCTGCGAGCTTCCCCGCTCAGCTGTGGCAGCAGCAGCAGCATCCCCACCAACGTGCTCTCCAAAACGCAGCCCTGCCTTGGTCACATTTCCGCTGCAGCTACGACACAATCCTTCGGCCCACCTGATGCCGCGACGGGACTTGGAGGAGCTAGCTGGACAGGGTCCAGTCTACTTGCGACCACACCACCCCACCCGACCACCCACCGGCCTACCTACTCAGCTAGCGCCAGGAAGTATAGTGGGTCCTGCCATAGCAGAGATCCGGGCGAGCTGGGGGGAGGGGAAACGCCGCAGGGCCATAATCATCCCCACAGGATCCGCGGACTATCCTACCCGACCCTACCGTACCGTGACGCCCAGTCTTTTGCCCCCAACCGACCCTCCCTCATTCTGCCGTGGCTCGGCACTGGGCACTCTTCGCTCCGACTGGACTCTTGCATGGCCGGGGCTCATAACTTGTTCGCTCACCCCTCTCTGGCTCACCTTCCTGCCTGGCCCCTTCGTCGGCTCTTCGTTTTCTGATGGTCTTATAAAGATTACATCATTGCTTTATCCTGTCCCTTTCTCAATCTGAACTATATCTGGTTTTACGTCCTGTAGAGTATACCCATCCAACCACACAATCCCCCCCCTCCGAGCCCCGCACCCCTCGCCCGCCCCACCCGCCCCCGCGACAATGGCCGAAGCAGAAGCAGGGCCTCCGAAGCTCCCGGTGGTCGCGGAAGCTCACCTGGTCGATACCTACCGTAAGGAATCATCGGGCTCCCCGATCGAGGAGTTGGACCCGGGCCTGGCTAACGGAATGTGTATCGGCCAGACCCGCCCGCCAAGATGCTCGAGAGTAAGTTCGCCTCCGATCCTGGTGGCTCCGTAGGCGGCGGCGGCGGCAGCAGCAGCAGCAGCAGCAGCAGTTCGATCTGCTTGATACTGATATCCCCCCGCGTATCTGTCCAGAGCACCCGAGCAAGCCGCACATTGGCAGTGAGTTGGTCTCCTCCCCCCCCCACCAGATGTGCCACTGACTGTGGCCCGCAGGCATGGAGGAGTACCAATCCATGTACGAGCAGTCGATCCGGCAGCCCGACGAGTTCTGGGCCAAGCGGGCCCGCGAGCTCCTCACCTGGACCCGCGACTTCGACACGGTCCACACCGGGTCGCTTCTGGAGGGCGACAACGCCTGGTTCGTCGAGGGCCAGCTCAACGCGGCCTACAACTGCGTGGACCGGCATGCGATCAGGGACCCCGACCGGGTCGCCATCATCTACGAGGCGGACGAGCCGTCCGACAGCCGCACCGTCACGTACGGCGAGCTGCTGCGCCAGGTCTCCAAGACGGCGTGGGTGCTCAAGAACATGGGCGTCCGCAAGGGCGACACCGTCGCCGTCTACCTGCCTATGATTCCCGAGGCCCTCGTCGCGCTCCTGGCCTGCGTCCGGATCGGGGCCGTCCACTCGGTCGTCTTCGCCGGCTTCTCGGCTGACTCGCTGCGGGACCGGGTCCTTGACGGCCGGTCGCGGGTCGTCATCACCGCGGACGAGGGCCGGCGCGGCGGCAAGCTGATCGGCACCAAGAAGATCGTCGACGACGCGCTGCGGCAGTGCCCGCAGGTGTCGCACGTGCTGGTGTACCGCCGGACCGGCGCCGACGTGCCGATGCAGCCCGGCCGCGACCTGTGGTGGCACGAGGAGGTGGCCAAGTGGCCGGCCTACTGCGCCCCGGAGACGGTCGGGTCCGAGGACCCCATGTTCCTGCTCTACACCTCGGGCTCGACCGGCAAGCCCAAGGGCGTGATGCACACGACGGCCGGGTACCTGCTGGGCGCCGCCATGACGGGCAAGTACGTGTTTGACATCCACGACGGCGACCGGTTCTTCTGCGGCGGCGACGTTGGCTGGATCACCGGCCATACGTACGTCGTGTATGCGCCGCTCCTGCTCGGGGTCGCCACGGTCGTCTTTGAGAGCACGCCGGCGTATCCAAACTTCTCCCGGTACTGGGATATCATCGCGCGGCACCAGATCACCCAGTTCTACGCCGCCCCCACCGCGCTGCGGCTGCTGAAGCGGGCCGGCGACCAGCACGTGGGCACCAAGATGGAGCAGCTGCGGGTGCTCGGGTCCGTTGGCGAGCCGATCGCGGCCGAGGTGTGGAAGTGGTACTTTGAGGTGGTCGGCCGAGGGGAGGCCCACATTGTCGACGTGAGACCATTTCTCTGACTTGTCTTCTTTCTCCTCTCTCCCCTCCCCTCTCCCCCCTCTCCCCTCTTCCCTCCTCTCCCTCCTCTCTCTTCCCTCCGCTCTCTCCCCTCCCCTCTCCTTCTTCCCCTCTCCTTCCTCCCCTCTCTTTCTTCCCCTCTCTTCCTTCCCCTGTCTCTTCCTTCCTTCCCCGCAACATCTATCCCGCCCCTTGCCCCTACTCCGCCCGAGCCCGACTGTCCGGCTGACCCTAAACCCCCCACAGACGTACTGGCAGACCGAAACCGGCTGCAATGTCATCACCCCGCTCGCCGGCGTCACCCCGACCAAGCCCGGAAGCGCGTCTCTGCCGTTCTTCGGCATCGAGCCCGCCATCGTCGATCCCAACACCGGCAAGGAGCTGGCCGGAAATGACGTCGAGGGGGTCCTGGTCTTCAAGCAGCCGTGGCCGAGCATGGCCCGGACCGTGTGGGGCGCTCACCAGCGGTACATGGATACCTATCTGAACGTGTACAAGGGCTGCTACGTAAGTGCTGCCACTACAGTACCGGAGCAGGCCGCGACCCATCGCGGTCGAGCCGTCACCATGCGACCCAGCCTAACCAGACCCTCCCTGTCCGTCCGTATGTCGGTCGGGCGTGGGTGGGTATATATAGTTCACCGGAGATGGCGCTGGCCGCGACCACGACGGGTTCTACTGGATCCGGGGCCGCGTCGACGACGTGGTCAACGTCAGCGGCCACCGACTGTCCACCGCCGAGATCGAGGCTGCCCTGATCGAGCATCACGCCGTCGCCGAGGCGGCCGTGGTCGGCGTCAGCGACGAGCTGACAGGCCAGACCGTCAACGCATTCGTCGCCGTGAAGGATGGCAGCGACGGCGGGCGCGGCAGCGACGCCCTGATCAAGGAGTTCATCCTGCAGGTCCGCAAGAGCATCGGCCCGTTCGCCGCCCCCAAGGCCGTGTTTATCGTCCCGGACCTGCCCAAGACCCGGAGCGGCAAGATCATGCGCCGAATCCTGAGGAAGATCCTGGCCGGGGAAGAGGACCAGCTGGGCGATGTGACAACGGTACGCGTTCTTCATCCATCCCTCCATCCATCCCATCTGTCCGTCTCTCTATTTTGCCTAATTCCTACCTGACTGCTGACCCCATCTGCCGGCCAGCTCTCGGACCCCACTGTGGTGGAGAAGATTCTCGCGGTAGTGCATGAGGCCAGGAACAAGAAGAAGTAGGAGCGGTCTGGCCGGCGGTGTTGTTTTCGGGTATCTGTCTGTCATGAGTCGGATATATCTACGTGTATATTCCTGCTGAGGATGGGAAAAGAGGAGCTTCTGAATATGGACGATTTCATTATGAGTTTTTCCCTGCCGGCTCGTGTCTGCAAACTAAAGGTCCCGACATGTCTTTTCGCCGAGTGGAGGAACTACTCTCCTTGCCAACCAACCGGCTCCGCCGGGACCCGACGGGCATGGAGAAGGCGTCGTCAGCGTCGTCAGCTCATGCGTGCAACCCTCCCCCACTCCGGCCCTCCGAGATGCAGGAAGTGACCCCTCCCCGCCGGACTAGTTGCTGTTTTTTTCTTTTCGCCCTGCCAGGGCGGGCCGGGCCAGGGCGGCTGCAGAACTGGGACCCTGGGGACCCGGGGGGGCAGCTGCAGCACACATCATCGCATCGGGCGGTAGAGGAATAACCTGCCCAGGCGGGGGATGTGTCCATGTCATGCGGGCCGCAGACCCCATGAACCAGCCAGCCAGCCAACCACGACTGACCCGGGCCATTTTTTTTTATCTTTTTTTTATCTTTTTTTTATCCTTTTTTTATCTTTTTTTTATCTTTTGTTTATCTTTTTTAATTTTTTTCTCTCGTAGTGTTGTTTCGAGGGACTTGCCGGTCGGGATCTTCATTTCACATCAGCGTGCATGCGGAGGAGGTGTGAATAGAGAGGGAGAGGTGCAGGCCCCTTGGGGGATCAGGGGTTTGTTGTGGTGGTCGGGTGGTCGGCCTGCCAGGGCGCCAGACAGCGAGGGCGCGTCGGCGGGACTTGGCGGCGAGGCCGTCGAGTCAAGGATTCGTGGTATACTGCCTGCTGCCCATGTCTGATGTATGTCAAGTCGAGCTTTTTCCGGCGCTGCAAGTGGCCGACCTCACGCGGCGGGATCGGATGACCGGCTGATTTGTTTTCTGCCACTCATTTCCTCACCTCTCGTCCCTTTCTGGGCTGCTGCTCCTCTTCCTCTTCCTCTGGGCTGCTGGCCTGAAACAGCCCCCCCTCAGCAGTTTTTACCCTGGGAAGAGAGAGCCCCCCAAAATAGCCGGTGGATGAGGACTCAACCCTGTCCTCTACGCCGTTGATGTTGCCCTCGCTCGCTGACCCTGTGCGCGCACCACCCTCGAAGCTGCGGGAGCGTCTGACATGGGGATGGGAGGAAGACTGGCAAGAGAGAATTAAACCCATCAGCCGGCGACGACTTCATATCTTGAGGACCCCCCCGCCAACGCCATCTGCCCTCCGGTTCAGATAGAGCGCTGGTCTTTCTTTTCCCCCGCCTCTTGAAATAGGATCTGTCTCGGCGGACTTTGTAGAGGCTGGCTGGCTGGCTGGCTGCGCCCGGTGGGGGTTGTCGGTGGGGCTGCTGGACTGACTAGCCCTCCTCATTCTCCTCTCTGGCGCTGTGAGATCGCAGCAGACGACGACGGCCAGACCGACAGACGGGGGCAGAAACCGCTGACCCCCCCCCTCACGACTCGCGGCGGCCCTGGCCTGTCCGTCATCCTGCCGGTTTTTTTATTCACTTTCGTTCCCTGTCCATCTCTCATCTCATCTCAGTCTCCTTAAGTGCTGGTCTGTCGGTCCCTCTCTCCCCGCCGCCGTCGTACCCAGCACCCACCCTCAGATCGGCGGGAGGATCATCTCTCACTCTGCCTCTCCTCGTCTCCTCTCCCCTCCCTCCCTCTCTCTCTCGCTCTTTCTTGTCGAGCCGGCCCGGTTCGTCCGTATACGTCGTGCAGAACCTACCGAGCCTTGGCTGGGCGCTCGGTCCTCGAGGGACAAAGGAGAACGCTCTGCCGAACCTGAGTTCTGGGATCGCAGCAGCTCTTCGGGACGTTCTGAGACCGCGGCACTGCGGCACCGCGGCACCTCGGACCGTTCTGGGCCCGCGCCATTTCGGAACGTTCTCGTATCACGGCAGCACCTACCAGCAGCAGCGGCGGCGGCGGCAGCCAGGTCCAGCTCCAGCTCCAGCCGTGGCCGATGCAATAATAGCGGAAATTCCCGAATTGCCTCATTTTATTTTTTTAATCTTCGTTGCTTCACTCTCATCTATACTTGCTCTCTTTTACCGCCTTGCTTATTCCTCCCTTCCTTCCCCATACTCGTTAACTCGATAATATGCGGTTACCGAGGTCCTCTCTCGGGGCCCTCTTAGCTGTCGTGTCACTATTTACCGGCCCATGTACAGGTTAGTCAGTCCTCCCGCTCGATCCTCGTCAGCGGCCCTTCCCGCATGCCTGGCCGCCACTAACAACAAAACAACAGCACACTCGACCCAGCGCGGCCCTCTAAATTACATCACCATCGTCGAGCAGCCGAGGCTGATATCGCCTGCGCACCGCGTCCACGCGCATGCCTACTTCGACATCACCTTCGCCCTCCACGCCGGCCAGCAGCGGATCAAGCTCGTGCTGGAGCCCAACCATGACATTCTCCCGGACTCCGTCACGGTCCGGTACCGGCATCCGGACGGGTCCCTCACCGAGCCCGAGCCCGTGGACCGGCGTGCCCACAAGGTGTTCCGAGGCAGCGCGTACGTGCAGCGGGTCGGCCGGTCCGGCTACCGGGAGGTGGGCTGGGCGCGCGTCACGGTGGAGCGGGACGGGGACGAGGACCCCGTCTTCGTCGGCGCGTTCGAGCTGGATGGGGACATCCACCACGTGCTGCGGGCCCGGACCTACATGGAGCTGCGGCACCCGCTGGACCCGGCCGTCGGCGAGGATGACCATAGCGGCCACATGATGGTGGTCTGGCGCGACTCGGACGTGGCCCCGGCCGGGGTCGAGGAGCTGCGCAGGCGGGGCACGGCCGAGGACGAGGCCGGCTGCGGGGCCGACCGGCTGGGCTACAACAGCCGGTACCGGCCGCTGGACACGCGCGACCAAGGCAGCATGCACTCGCTCGACGGGAGCATGCACCCGCTCGGCGGCAGCATGCACTCGCTCGCCATGCTCGGCCGCCGCCAGATCGACGGCACCACCGGCAGCTCCGCCACGACGGCGGGCCTGAACCTGGTGGCCAACATCGGGTCCCACCTCGGGTGTCCGACCGCGCGCAGGATCGCGCTGATGGGCGTGGCAACCGACTGCACGTACACGGCCAGCTTCGACTCGGAGCAGGACGCGCGCGCGAACGTGATCACGCAGGTCAACCTGGCCTCGGCCGTGTACGAGCGCACCTTCAACATCTCGCTCGGCATCAAGGCGATCGAGATCTCCAAGGCGGAGTGCCCGGCCACCCCGTCGGCGGATGCGGCCTGGAACACCGGCTGCGGCGCCGGCTCGCCCGCCATCTCGGACCGGCTCAACCTCTTCTCGGCCTGGCGCGGCCAGCAGCCGGACTCGAACGCGTTCTGGACCCTGCTGAGCACCTGTAACACTGGCTCGGCCGTCGGCCTGGCCTGGCTCGGCCAGCTGTGCGTCACCGCGGCGACCACGGGGGCGGCGAGCGACGGCGGGTCCGAGACCGTGTCGGGCGCCAACGTGGTGGTCAAGACGATGACGGAGTGGCAGGTGCTCGCGCACGAGATCGGCCACACGTTCGGGGCCGTGCACGACTGCATCCCGGACACGTGCAGCGCGGCGCCGTCGTCGTGCTGCCCGCTCAGCGCCAGCACGTGCGACGCCGACGCCAGGTTCATCATGAACCCGTCCACGGTGCAGGGCATCACCGACTTCTCGCTCTGCACGGTCGGCAACATCTGCGGCGCGATGAACATCGGGTCTACCAAGTCGGCGTGCCTGTCGGCCAACCGGGACGTGCAGACGATCACGGGCAGCCAGTGCGGCAACGGCATCGTCGAGGCGGGCGAGCAGTGCGACTGCGGCGGGCCCGATGCGTGCGGCGACAGCGCCTGCTGCGACGCGGCGACGTGCCGGTTCAAGGGCGCGGCCGTGTGCGACCCCTCCAACGAGGAGTGCTGCGCCGCCAGCTGCCAGCTCGCCCCCAAGGGCACCGTCTGCCGGCCCAGCGACGGCATCTGCGACCCGGCCGAGACCTGCACCGGCGCGTCGGCGGACTGCCCGACCAACGCGCACGCGCCGGACGGGTCCTCGTGCGGCGGCGGCGGGCTGGCGTGCGCCTCCGGCCAGTGCACGTCCCGCGACGCGCAGTGCCGCACGCTCCTGGGGACGGGCGCCAACGACACGAGCACGCGCGCGTGCGACGACGCGTCGACGTGCCAGCTGTGCTGCTACTCCGAGACGCTGCCCACCTCGCCCGAGACGTTTGCGCAGAACTACATGGACGGCACGACATGCCAGGCCGGCGGCAAGTGCGCTGCGGGCACGTGCTCGGGCAGCTCGGTCGGCAGCGAGCTGGCCGAGTGGTTCAGCGACAACAAGCGGATCGTGATCCCGGTCGCAGCTGCGGTCGGGGGGCTGCTCGTGCTGGCCCTCGCGCTGTGCTGCATCTCGACGGTGCGGCAGCGGATGCGGCGCGCCCGGGCGGCCCAGACCAAGGGCGCCGACGGCGCCATGTACGGCGGCGGCGCGGGCGGCGACCGC